>PVHY01001807.1:0-47519 GCA_004024945.1 Uropsilus gracilis
CCCCCCCTGTCACTGAGCCACACGAGGGCTGGCAGGGTGGGGGGAAAGGGGCGGGCTGGTGGGGGGTAGTGGGTGGTAGGGGTCATTCCCTCTGGGGTCTTCTCCAAATCCAGTCAACCCTCACCAGAAGCAACTATATCAGTGATTCAACGGCAGCTGCACATGAATACAGAGGAAACAAGGAAGTATTCTGGAACAACGAACATGTCAGATCCATGGGACACAGGACTATATGACTCATTATAGAGATGAACTACCTCAGAAATACAATCATTGTGATCTATAACGATGGGAATGGAATTTCCCATTCAGAGATGCCTTCAGCATGATCAAAGGACCCTCCCACTTTAGGGGGTGAGGAAAGCCACAGAGACGGGCAGTGGCCCTACAACGAAAGGGACCAACCATCTGCCAGGGCCTATCTCGATCAAAAAAACAGGTGCACAAACTTTGCCTGGGAGAAACGCTCCCAACACCAGCAACGAGAACTGCAAAACAAAGAAGGAGCAAAATATGACAGAAGATGGATCAGAGCAGCTGACCAGAAAGAAGGAGGAGGCACTGAAAGAATACAATCAAAAAAGACACTGGGAAAACAGTACAAGCCACTGTGTCCCAGGAAACCACGTTCACACCGGACAAAAGACATTGCTACAGGAAAGAAAAAGAAGAACCCAAGGAACTAAAAATTAAACAATAAATGGCAGTGAAAGAAGAGATGGAGAGACCAGGAAGGTGGGAAGGGGGAGAGGGGGAGGAATAACCAAAAGGCAAATATAAACAAAATTTATTCACTAAAAATATATATTATTAAAAAAAGAAATTTTATACCATTCAGTAATGCCATTTCTAGGAGTTTACTAAAAGAATATGAAAGTATTTATTTGAAGAGCTATATGTTCATGTTCACTGTAACATTTATAACAACCAAGCTCTGGAAACAACCTAAGTGCCCACTGACAAATGAGTGAAAAGATATTCCATTTATATATACACCTACAGACAAGCAATGCAATACCACTCAGCTATATAAAAAAGAGAAAATCCTGTCATTTGCAGCTACATGGATGGAACTAGAGAGTACTGTGTTTAATGAAATAAGTCAGATGGAGAAAGCTAAACATCTTTTGGTTTTACTCATGTGGTACACAGGAAAACAAAACCAATGAATGAACTAAAAAAACCAAAATAAACATTTAGTCTCTTAAGACCAAAGGGAAAAGAGTGGGTAAATTGAGTAAAAGGAGTCAACTGTATAGTGAAGGATGGAATTAGACTTTTAGTGTGTAGTGTGTACAGATGGTAATTTATATTGTTGTGTGTCTGATACCCATATAAAGTTATAAACCAATACTTCAATAGTTTTTAAATTTTTGATTAAAAAATAGAAAGCATTATACTAGAATTTTGCAGTATTAAAGAGATGTGTTCACCAATGTTTATAGCGGCATTATTCACAGTGAAATACTGTTTAGTCTTTAAAAGGAAGGAAATTGACACATGCTACAACCTAGAGAAAACTTAAGGGTATTTAATTTGATAAAAGAAACCAGTCACAAAAAGACTAAGTCCATCTGAGTTCACTTATATGAGATACATGAAGTAGTCCAATTCCAGTTGTAGAGCTGTAAAATGGAATGGAATTGGGGGTGGGGAGAAGACAGTAGGCAGAGATAGAGAGTTGTTATTTCATGGCATAGAGCTTCTGTTTTGAAAGATGAAGCGAGTTCTGGAGATTGGCCACGTAACGATATTTAAGACTATGAACTGGGTACTAAAAAAATGACTAAGATGATAAATTGCATGTTATGTATATTTTACCACAGTTTTTTTAAAGGGAGGAACATGGTTCACCTGCACCATTGCAGGGGAATAGCAGCCTAGATACCTGTAGCATTCCCAATGAATGGCTTCCAAATGGATAATGACAGACGAATTTTCAGAATCTAGTATTGTTTAGAAGAAAGCAATGATCTAATTCTATCTCTTAGTTACTTCAAAGTTCTCAGGAATAAGATTTATAAAGACAGTTATGCCAGACTTTTCTGATACTGAGATGAATGCAATCATGTATTTATTGATTCATTTATTCAACAAAATTTGATTGGGATCTAGGTGTGGTCCCGGGTGCTATGGGAAGATGAGATTTTACTGCCCCTACCTGACAGGTTTTAAAGTCCAGTGGGCTAAATCAATTAATATGAAGCATGGCCTGGCCATGATAAAATCCTTTTATATTACTTCCATCTTATATGAATGCAGCAGTCACCACCACCATCACAGCCTCTTGCCACTTAACTATACACCCTCTTAATTGGTTTGACTTGGTGTAACCCTAACCTCAACTCTCTCCCCCCACTTCTTAGATTATACATTTCTTGAGAACAGATCAACCTTACCTTGTATTCTGCATGAATACATGTATCCTCTGCAAGATGTCTCTGTGCCTAAGAAAATGTCTTAACATAGAACCTCAACAAAAAATTGTGACTAATCACACCTGCCTTATCTCTGTGACCAAAATAATGACTGCTGGTTTCAGGTTTTGAAATCATCCCAACTGCAAAAGCAGATTGCAATATGATAAGGTAATATCTATACTGTAAAATGGAAAAGATATTTTGGACAGTAGATTGGAAAAGATATTTTGAAATGCCATAATGGCGCAAACATGGTTCTTCCTTGCATGACATCAAAGGGACTTGTTTTTGTGATTTTTTTCTAAGATATTATTATTCCTATGTGAGTGCAACCCTATAATATAGGAGATTTACATTCATATACAAGTTTGTTTGTAGACTTAAATCTCATATGGTGCATGAATACATTTAACTTCTGGCCTGGGGCTTGACTTAGTGTAGACATGATATTCAAATCAGGAATATCTAAAATGGGGTGTGGAGTGAAGAACAAATGTTCTCAATAATAAAAATGTTGAAAGTATTGTCAGTAACATTATGAATGATAATCCTCTTATTATTGGCTGTTAGAAGTCTTCAGTTGAAGGGCTTTAAAGCAGAATTATGCATCTAGGACTAGTTATTATGCACAGTAAGTTGTCTTACTCTGCATAAGTTCTTGGTCATGTATTATTTCATTTATGTTTTATCATCAATTTCTAATGTAGTCATGACCAGCCCATGTTACTGATGGTGAAACTGAGCGCCAAAAAGATTGGAGAACTCCCCAATGTTTCACAGCCTTCAAGTTCCATGCTGTATCTACATACCACACACAAGACCTCAATTTTTAACCTTTCACTGAGTTAAGAGACTTAGAGAAAAAAAAACAAACAGCAAAACCTGCCAGCGCTCTGTTCTATCCAGAGCTGCTGTTTCTCTAATGTCCAGTAAGCCTTAGCTTTTCTTTCCTGAACTTTGAGTTACAATTGCACATCAAACCATGGAAGTGGCCAGATGCTGATGTCATGGGAGCAGCAGCAAGCATGCATCACGTAGAGACAGGCTTGTTCTTACTCCTCTGACATGCTTGGCCAGGCTGCTGTTCACGTGAAACGGTACCCAGCAAGCCCAGGTCCACCTAAGTCAGTGGATGCAAATTATTTCCCCCTCAATAATGCAGGTTTAATGTCCAAGGTTATAAACTGCTATGAGGAGAGGAAAGAGCTAATCTATGAAATCTGTACTCCCCCAAATAGAAGCAGCTCTGCTTTAGACTTTGAGTGAGACATGCACATGACACTAAGCAAGTTATTGTCCTCTCTGAACCAGTTTCCTTATCCAGACAATGGAGTCATAAGTATTTTGGTAGAGACATGCTGATATTGGAGATGGTGTATAAAAAGATGCAACATGGAACATCAAAAAAAATAACTAATTATCTATACTTAAGAGTGTAAAACATAAGTAAATTTATTTCCCCCATACAAATCTCAATAGGTAGGATGTTTTAAGCACAGTACTGAAGTTCAGCCATCAGTACTAACTCTACTCTCCATTATTTCATCACTGTCCACCTCTTGTTCCTCTCTCCTCTTTAGGCAACCTAGTTCTCTGCTTCTTTATCTGTCATTTCAAAAAGACTTTACTTTTTCACTATCAATTCTAGTGTTTCATACTACAGTGGGCTTTCTCCTCTTCTTACCCATCTCCCATCCATTTCGTGACTAATATGTTCTTAACATACTATACTATTATAATATAATGAACATATTATGCTATCAAAATTTATACTTTTCTGTTATGACCATTTCATTATTCTTCTATTTCCCTATAACTTTTATTTGCCTCAGAAAGCAGGCAACATTTTATTTGTACTAGATTTTGGATTAATGCTCAGGAAAAAAAAATCTGTAGAATTGACAGAGACCCAGAAAGGTTACTGATGACTTGAGTTAATCACTTTGAGTTTTATTCTAGGTTTTGCCTAGAATAGGTTTTGCCTAGTTTTTTTTGAAAACAAAATTGTAAAGATTGAAAGAAAATAAGTGGAAGGCAGAGTTCTGGTATTGAAAACATCAGAGAGCCTAAAATGGTTTGGGCTCTGAGGAAGATCTCTGAATGATTACTAAAGGAAGGATTTAACAGATTGACTTAATGCTGTTATGAAGTTCAGGTCCCATTTTACAGAGGAGGAAAGTAAGGTTCAGGGGAGTGAAAAAAAAAAAACGTAGCCAAGGTCATGCATTTAATAAAGGCTGGAACTAAGCCAACATTCTTCCTGGTTCCCCCAGGTAGACTGGGGAAGAGGTGGGGTGCTCAGTCATTCCCTAGCTGTGGGATTTAGGTGAAAGCTCTCATCCTCTGTGCTTTGGCTTCCTCACCTGTGAAATAGTCTATATCCAGAAGTTCTGTGGTGTCAGACATCCCTTTCACATTGTGGGAGTGCTGATGCCTGTATAAGATTGATTAAAAGGATTGGTTGTTCATGAGCCAATCAGAGGTACTGGATAAACACCTCCCTACTAGGCCAAGGTGAGAAGGGGAGGTTTAAAAAAAAAAAAAAACTTTGATTGAGAAGTCTATATAAACTGTGTGTGTTTCCAGAGATTCATCCTAGTTGGCAGCAGCTGCCTCATCCACTGCTTCTGATACCTAGAAAATCCTCTTCTCCCAAACTGTAAGTAAAAGAACTTTCTTTGTCTACCTGGACTTGTCTACCAGGGAGCAAGGGGTTAATGATGGCACCAAACTTATAGAGGGAAAAGGTCTTTTGCTTCTGTTTTCAGAACAAACTTGATGGTGGTTGAAATAAAAACAATGTATCTACTGAAATGATTATTTTTCTCTCGAAGTTTTTCTCTCCAAGGCTCACTCCCTCCTTTCCTGGTTCTTCCAGTGGCAGCTAAGTGCTCAAGATTAATGCCAGCGACAGGTGTAACCTGTAGGAGGACTCTGCTGAGTCTTTGGCCTGGGATAGACACCCTGACTTCTGTGTGCTTGGGTTCAGTTTTTTAGATTCCTGCATATTCTATTCTCTGCCTAACAAATCTTAGTTCCATATCTGTCTTCTTCTGTCATTTTCCTCATTCTCTCCCCACACCTTCTAGTACAAAACACTGCAGTTTCTTTGTCACAGAAATAAGCCCTCGGCGTGTTTTGCCTTTCACCTTCACCCACCGCTCAAATGAGAGAAAGGGAACAGGTTTGGAAACGTCAAAGAGCATAGTTGGCATGTGATGATGAATTGCCAAATATCCTACTGGTTTGATATTTTCTATTACATTTCCCACTGCACCAAACACTCTCACAACTCAGAGACTAAAGAATTAGAAATCAAAAGGTATTGCTGTATTTTGGTATCTGTTCTATTACCTGAAAAAATAGGCATAAGGTTATACCACCTGGAGAAACAAACTTCTCTTTAAATTGTTGCCTGGGGCTCCATTAACCAGCTCAGAGGCTGCAGAGGATTGAGACTTGTAACCATGGTCACTTACGCCAGGGCACATCCGGGGAACACCCAGGCCCAGGCCCGATTGGGAGCAGTTTGGCGGCGAATGGAGGGCTGTTGCTGCGATTCTGTGACTTAAGTGTCAAGGTAGAAGGAAAGCAGCACTTGGGGCTCTCTCTGGGCTGTTCCACATTTGCTCAAAGGCACCAGGGGCCAGGCTGTCCTAGAGCACCACACTGCACATGTTGCTGCAGCACTGGCATGGGTATGGGGCTGTACTCATCTTCACCCCCTTATCTAAGAGTTCAGCATACGGTGCTGGGGATCATAGGTTTCCAGTGCATAGGTTTCCCTTATGTTATCTTCTTGAAAAGCCATCTGTCTTACTCAGGGCTATACATGCTATAGCCCTGTATTTCTCCAGAAGTTAAATATTCCCACTTTGCAAATTATTATCTTTTTACAGAACCTCTCCCTGGAAGATAGAAGAAACTAGGCTATAGTTCCACCTTCTGTATCGCTGAAGGTTGAAAACAATATTCCAAGGCATAAGTTTGTAATATGTGACTTAATAGTCCTAGAGTCACAGCATAGATTGGCCATCACACAATTCTTCTGGGTTGCGGTATCTTTATCTCTAGAATTGGCAGGAAACAGGTATCTCTGAGGTTGCTTGTCTCTGTATTTATTTAGTTATCTTCTATTCAGATATTTTAGTACAACATTTTCCCAGATATATAAGTTAATATATTATGTTAAATGTATATATTACATAGAATGGGTTATTTAATATCTAGACCTATTCATTAAGAAATCAAACATTATTAAAAAATCCATTAAGTGAAATGTGAAAGTCACCACACTCACCCCCTCTCCACAGTAACCCAGGTGGTTCTTCTGTTTATAGAGCCACAGATAGTACATGTATCCACTGTGTTTTAATTTAAAAAAAGAGTGACATTGGGTAATGCATATGTCTGTGAAACATGGTTTTTATTATTTTTCAATTTGACTGTATAGTATGAATAGCTTCCTGTCACTTTTAAAAATAATAGTTGACCTGAGACCTTGGTGAGAAGAGGCTTAGGGGCACAGAAATTATTCCCTGTCATTACCCCTTCCTGGCTGGCCTCCTGTCTCCTGGTGATGAACATTGGCCTGTGACCCTGTTTTATGATTAACAGAGGGGCAACATTTGTGCTGATGTGGGACAGAACTTTAATCCCTCTGTAGAAGTTTAACTTCTTCTAAACATATTGGTTCAATTTGACCTTTCCTGTGTTTTTCTGGTTGAGTCAGCACACCCAGACTAAAGAAAGCAGTTGGTAGCAAATAGAAGCATGGAAGTCCCTTAATTATTATTTTTTTAGTTTAAAAATAGAGAAATAGTCACACTGACATTCTCATATTGCTTTATAAAGCATCTTTATGTTTATCATACAGTTCAGAAAATACATATTTTGAGCAACTACATGAGCAGGGTACTCACAAGGGAAGGAACATAGGGACACTTAGCAGTGAGGCAGCCGGAGCAGATATTAGCACCATAGAAACCAGATCCAGAGATGGTGCCAGTGAAGAGAAGTGAAAGTAGACCCAGGGCTGTCTGGTCTACCAGAAGCAAACCTCAGTGTTACAGAGCAGATGTTTATGAAACAGAAGTGTCAGTGGTGCAGGGACAATGACTCATAGCCTAGGGCAATTCATGGGTGTTAGGAACATCCAAAAGCTGTTTCTCCTACCAAGTTTACTCTTTCCTAGAAGGATGGGAGTGCTGTCTCTTACCCCAACCTTGCGACTTATTAGCTGTTTGTTCTTAGACAAACTCTCTTATATTCTTTCCTTTTCTATTATATGAGAAAGAGGAAAAATCCACCTGCCTTTTGGGGTTGTTGTGAATAATAAATTATAAGGTGTAACTAAAGCAATTAATGAAAGCAATAAATGATAATTTGCTATTTTATTGGACTACTTTTTTCTCTTGTCTCATTAAGAAGACACATTTATTTTTCATCATTGTATATTTCCTTGTGCAAATATCTAAACTGAGAGAGAAATTTTGCATTTTGATCTTAAAGTCATCAAATATCAGGTTGGCTTTTCTCCACAGGAAGTTCTGGAGATCAGGCCAGAGCTAAAACTCCCTGGCTACCATACTAGAACTAATGTGTAAACAAGGCAGAACACTTCTTCCAGGTGGTTGAGATGTGAGGTGACTTGAAAGTTGTCCCTTTCTGGACATCATTATCTACCAGCCTATATTAGTACCCCAGTGGGCAACCCTGTGGTTCCATTCTTCTGGGTTAAGACAAAAACCCCTCTAGAAGAAAGGATGGCAACAATGAACATGACATCAGCTGTACCTTCTCATCAATTAATTGTAACCATCAGCTTCTCACATCAAGGGACAACATACCAAGAGCCTGCATAGAAGGGACCAGAAAATGCAGAGAAATCAATTTGTCATAAGAGTCAAGACTGGGTGGGAAACTACTTCATTCTAGCAGGGGCTTTGGGAAAGTCAGATAACATCTCTGAGTCTTAGCTTACTCATCAATTAAGTAGTCAATTAAATATCTACTTGATTAATTACTTAATTATTGAGGGTAATACCTGTCCTGGTTATCTATTGAATGATTGGCTCAACTGAGAATTGAGGCAACCCTGGGCTCCCAGGGAGCAGAAGGGGATGGAGTGTCTGTGTGTGACTATTTGAAGACTAGAGAAAGGAGGAAGACTGGAGAAAAACTACACCAGAATCTTCACTGCTACTTTTTCTCTACATAGTCCCAAATTATGCAGAATCACCCCAGCATCCAAGTGGGAACCCTGTGAGCATACATTTTTAAGACTGTTCCAAAGTGGGAAGCAGAGGAAGGTGAAAACCCCCATCAGAAAACTACTGGGGAGAAGGTTGTTTGGGGTGCATTTTTGAGCCAGAGTATCTCTTTGCTAAAGAAATAAAACTGAGATTTACTTGAGCAGGGATGGTCATCTGACTTCAGCATGCTTAAAATTCATGGGAAACTCAAACCCAAAGGCACTTAGGGAAAATAGCCCCCAACTGCCCCAAGTGATCTCACAGGTGACTTAATATAAGAATAAAAGGCATATACTCCACCCTCTGTGCCTCAAAGGTGATAGGAGATTAACTTCAAGGCAAAATAGTGGTTTCCCCTCTCAAGCCTGCAGTTTGAAAATAATCTCGTGGGACTATACACTAAGAGAACAAAGAGGAGGCTGACACAGAGGTCAAAAACCTCACTGTCCAGGACCCAAGCCATCCTGGACACCTAATGCATCAGGAATTCACATATTAGAGAGATGGTCAGTTACTGCTGTGCCCTCTGTCAGATTCCAGCTGATCATGTAACTGGTTCCATCTCGAAATCAGCAATCCCTCGGTTTCCAGGAAGCCTTTCTATTTAGGATCACCATGAAACTTGGCATCTTCGTCTGTTGTGGCTCATCGCAAATTCTCACATTAACAGTTAAAAATCTTGATTTATTTTTACAGTGGTGGGAACAGGCCAGAAATGTGAAAGGGGTGTATAGGACTTTTCTGGACACTCCAGTTGTCTTGGTTGCAAATCCATGTGAGTCACTCACAGTTCTGTTCACGGCATTGGCATTCCTACACTTTCTTTCCCCCAGACCTGTCACCATGGCTCACCGATTCCCAGCTCTCACCCCAGAACAGAAGAAGGAGCTCTCGGAAATTGCCCAGCGTATTGTTGCCAATGGAAAGGGGATCCTGGCTGCAGACGAGTCTGTAGGTGAGTGCCAGGAACCTCACAGGGCAAGCACATCCTGTCTCTACATGTCACAGAAGCCACTTGACTAGCACATCCCTTTCCACCAAACAAAGTAAGGTTTATGTACACAAAAGTGGAGAGAAGGCACAGGCCTCTCCAACAAGGAAAGAGGTCCAAGCCCTCCATTTTAAGACCTCTTGCTAGAGTTCATTTAAAACCAGGCTCTAACAAGGCCAGGAACTCAGTTCCCAGATCAGGCATATAACCCCCTGCTGCTAAGGAGATGTCAGTTTAGTGTCAGCCAAGAAAGAGTAAGGAAGCAGAGAAGTCTCTGCCTCTGAAACAGGGTAGAGTATGTGGCCAAGAGAAGCCTGGATCCTCAAGGGAGAACTATGCTAGGCCTCACAGTCTGCCACAGAAGAACATAAGCAGAGGAGACAAAGCCTGTCCCACCTCCTCCTTCCACTTTATGTTGCCAGTCAGGTTGACACCTGAGCTGTGTTAGGGCCTCAAAGGGCCCCTGGAATCAATGATTATTTCCACCCTGGCACTTCCTAAAAGCATCTGAAAAAATGCAAGGTCTTCCAGTGGAGAGACCCTCTCTCTCTGCCCTGCCTCAAAATGGCAGGAGCTTAAGGTCTGACTAAACAACAGTCTTGCTGCATGCTGGTGAGGGTCTGGGAGACAGTGGCAAGGAGGGTGGCAGAGCCCTGGTTGACTCCTTAAGCTGCCTTGGGCTGCTCCTTCCAGGCACCATGGGAAACCGCCTGCAGAGGATCAAGGTGGAGAACACAGAGGAGAACCGCAGGCAATTCCGAGAAATACTCTTCACCTCGGACAACTCCATGAACCAGAGCATCGGGGGTGTGATCCTTTTCCATGAAACCCTCTACCAGAAGGACAGCCAAGGAAAGCTGTTCAGAACCATTCTCAAGGAGAAGGGAATCGTGGTGGGAATCAAGGTGAATACTTTCTTACCACTTCACCTCTACTCAGACAACACTCCAGAACAGGACTGGGGCAGGGCCAACACTTGAATGTGCTCATCATTTCATTTCTCTGCTCCCTCCTTTCCATCATCATCCTCCCACTGAGAGAGCCTCAACTAGATTTTCCTTCCAGTGCCCTCTTTCAGCTAAGTTTTTTATAAGGTACTACTTAATTTCTTCATGTTAAGTAAGTAGTTCACTTCTTCATTTCCTCATTTCTATAGTGGAAATAATAGTATCTACCTCATAGAGTTCTTAGGAGGGTGAGATGAGCTTTGGAAACAATTCTTGTCATGGAATTGTTGCTTTGTGAATGACAGTTATTACTATTCTCTTGTAACCAGATCTTCTGGAACAACTCCAGCTTCTCAAGAGTGAATGCTAACACTCACTAAATGCTTATAACTCCAAGCTCTCATTTAAATCCTCACAGCTTCAGACGGAAGATTCGATTATTATTCTTAATTTAGAGATGATTTGAGAAAATGGAATTACAAAAAGTAACATGACTTGTCCACAGCAGAGCAAGATTGGCATCAGTTAAAATCCAGCTGTCCACCACTTGGGCTCAAGACCTTATCCTCTGCCTTGCTGAGAGTAGAGGCTGAATCCATATTCTCCTAATATTGTGCAATGATGCGATATCTGGCATATGCCAATATGCAATACATTTCTCCTGAATAAATGAATGAAAAAGGGAGCTCCTCTTCCCTGGCTCTTATGTATGTCAAGTACTATCAGTTAACATCTTACTCCCCACACACCAGGCCTGTGCTTTCCATCCTTTCCATTCTCTTCCAGCTGATACCCTTCTATTGTTCTTTCCAGATAACTTTCCCTCTACTATGAACTGAACTGTTTCCCACACCCTTTAGTAACCAACACATCTGCTAACTCAACCAGTTGGTTTGTGAAAAATAAGAATTAGTAGTAGTAGGAACTCTGCTGGTATTTTACTAGGACATCTGACACTTGTTAACTACCTGTTAATATTTATATTCGTATTCACAGCTAGACCAAGGAGCTGCTCCCCTTGCAGGAACAAACAAGGAAACCACCATTCAAGGTAAAGATATTGCTCCCTGATCTGAACTGAATATATCATGCTAGTATAAACAAGGGGTAAAAGCAAGAAAAGAAGTGAGCAGGGGAGATCAAGACGTGACTGTCACACTGGTTGTATAACCACACACATGGTTTTCAATTCCTGCTTAATTACTGTGTCATATTGGTGTTATGAGTCTCAAAGGAAATAGAATACCATATATTCTGCAGAATGATTGTGGGGATTAATGAAGGTAGTGTTATACATAAGACACTTACCACCGTGCCTTGCCCAGAGAAGGCAGTCTGTACCTATAATTATCATTTTTAGAGAAAAATCCAGCAGCACTCTTAGATGTCCCAAACTTTGGGTCAGGTATACCCAGGGGTGAATCTTAATTCCATTGCTTACAATTTAGATAATTGTACAGGGCACTTCACTACCCAAACAGAAATCATTAATCACAGCATTGGACTGGCTAAACCTAGTGGTCACTGCTTAGCGACTTGTACTTGGTCAAGTCTCTAACCTCTAGGAAGCCTCAGTTTCCAAGTCTTTAAAATGGGTCTAATATTAAACATGGGGTTTACAATGATAATTTGAGGAGAAAATGTGTGCAACTAGCCAAGAGACCTGCCTGGAACATAGTATTTAGTCCCTTTAGTCCTCTTATGGAGTATGGACTATGTACTTCCAAACCAAAATAATTATTAAATCTCTCTCTTTCAACCTAGTGAGGTGATTAAGGTTAACTTGCTTGGATGTTTTCTGTCTTCAAGCTCTGCTGACTGAATGCTAAGCCAAGGGAGGAAAAGGCCTCTTTACCAGAGGCCTTGTGGGTCAGGGGTAAGAGTATAAAGAAAGCCTGTCTCTCCTTTGTGACTTGCAGGGCTTGACGGGCTTTCTGAGCGCTGTGCTCAGTATAAGAAAGATGGTGCTGACTTTGGGAAGTGGCGTGCTGTGCTGAGAATTGCAGACCAGTGTCCATCCAGTCTTGCCATCCAGGAAAACGCCAACGCCCTGGCCCGCTATGCCAGTATCTGTCAGCAGGTGCTCTGCCTCCCCTGCATAAAGAACCATAGTTGAGAGCTTTCTTCTGAGCCTCTCTTTCCAGTTTTGCTCAAGCTACAGATATGCTTTCATTCACTGGTATACCCAGGGAGCATTTTTCAGTGCTTTCACTACAGCCAAGTGTAGTAGGGAAAGATTTGGTCCCACAAGTCGGTCAAGAACCCAAAAGGGCAGTGTCCTCTCTGTTGCCCTCTGCCAAAGCTCTACAAGCTGGACCTTAAAAGCGAGCACTCTGAGGCTGGGCACGGTGGCTCGTGCTTGTAAGCTTCAGCCTATGAAGTAGCCGGGGCTAGGGATCGCGATTCGAGTCCCGCCTGGGGCCCATAGCAAGACCTAGTTCCAAAAAATAGCTGGGCGTGGTGGTGCGCGCCTGTAATCCCAGCTACCTGGGAGGCTGAGGCTGGGGATTGCTTGAGTCTGTGGTATCCCGGGCAATGAGAGCCTGCGGTTCCACAGGCAAAAATAGCAAGATCTAGTCTCAAAAAAAAAAAAAAAGTGAGCACTCTGGAGAGCGCTTTTGAGACTAGGGCACTCCCTTCTCCACATTCCACACATGACCCTCATGGGTCCCTAGATCAAGGCAGACAGCTCTGATGCCAGTCCAAATTATTTCTTGAAGGATGTGAATTGATAAAGTTCCCAGTATATGTTGTGTGTCTGGAATTCATGCTAAGTCTAATTTGCTTGTGTGGATGCAATTTTGGGGTGACCTGAGTTGTGGAGACTCTTAATTATAACTGAAAAACTGTTTAAATTCTTTAATTAACTTACACAACAAGAATCTTTCTTAGTGATTTAAGCTTGACAACTCGAAAAAGGGATATCCATGTTTTGCCAGAGCTAGAACAGTGTCTAGAAGAAGATGTAGATATTTAAAGTTTGCGTTTTGTTTTTTTTAACACCATTGCCAGAAAATCATCTTTCTCTAAACCTTCTTGTTCTTATTTGGCTAAGCTAATAATGCTCACTAGATATCCCATCAGATTACTTTTCACTGCTCTTAAGTCTCCTATGTGGAGCATTTCTTCAAAAGGGCTTCATTTTCTACCAGTTGCAACCGCTCAATATCCTCCTAAGGAAAGGATTCCAGAGGGTGGGGCTTTACTGTGTTCCCTCCTTTACCCCTCTTAGAATGGACTGGTACCTATTGTTGAACCAGAGGTAATTCCTGATGGAGAACATGACTTGGAACACTGCCAGTATGTTACTGAGAAGGTAAGATTTGCTTATTAAGATTTCGATTCCAGTTGGAAAATCTTGCTTTCAAGTAACAGCTGTCACTTAATATATAACGGCTGTCAAATACAAAATATTCTTCACTTGGAATCAATGTGTAGCCTTGAGAAAGGAGGTGCTTATCAAACCTGCCATTTGTATGATACACAGGAAAAAACCCACAGGATTTGCTGTATCAAGACTTAGCTTTGAGAATGCATGTTCCCAGTTGTGGGACAGTTATTTAATCATATTATATTTGTGGACCTCACCTTAAACTAAAGATATTTTAAATAAGATGGGGCTCAAGTGAGAAAATATGATAACAAAGCATTTTTTCATATTTGACTTTACAAATCCCAAGATACATCTTTATGAAAGTGAGAGTCATAATGTAACCTGACCTCATTTGCTTCACTTGCAAAAGACTGAAATGAGATTAAAAGACATTTCTGTCTCTTAAATGTATGTTCTTGAGATGACTCAGTTTCTATGGAGAATAAAGGTTGGTTTAGATGTTTCCCACTAACTAAACCAGGGCAGTGCAATTGACTAAGGAGTAATGGAGAGGAAGAAATGAAGGCCTCTGGGAAGCAGAAACATGCCAACAGACCAAGCAGTGAGCAGTTAGAGTTTGAGTGGTAGCCATAGCCCAGTTTGACTGCGCTATGGCTAAGACTTACAATATATTGTTCTGATAAGGCTTAGGGGCTGGTTGGGGTGCCATGACTGACTTCATCCTTGCAGTGTAAGAGTGTCAATGTCAGGTGACTCTAAGGCTAACTTTCAGTTACACTCATCTGGATCTCTTAACTTTCAGGTACTTGCTACCGTCTACAAGGCTCTGAATGACCACCATGTTTTCCTGGAGGGCACCCTGCTGAAGCCCAACATGGTGACTGCTGGCCATGCCTGCACTAAGAAGTATACGCCAGAGCAAGTAGCGATGGCCACAGTCACAGCTCTCCACCGTACTGTTCCTGCAGCTGTTCCTGGTAAGGCTTCCTTTCTCCTAGCCCATATCCTTCAGAGGGTTCCACAGGCCTTTATGCATGTCCACATTCTGCTTCTACCCGTGAAACAGGCCTGTACTACCTCTTGGAAGTCACACCTCCCTTTACACGCCATGATATCCCGTCTCCTGAGTCTGTCCAACTACACCCAATCCATTGGTTTCTTGAAAATTCCATGGCCTGCCTTATTTAGGAAATCCCATTTCTCTCCTTAATTTAGCTAACCTCAGCAAAGGGAACATAATTTCTCTTGCCCAGTCTCATGCAAACCAAGTAGAGAAAAGATACCACTTTTGTTTTAGACTCACTGCCTGCTTTCCCAAGCAAGGTGCCAGAACTGGAACTAGTAGCATGAAATGGTTTCTCTCCTTCCAGGCATCTGCTTTTTGTCTGGTGGCATGAGTGAAGAGGATGCCACTCTCAACCTCAATGCTATCAACCTTTGCCCTCTGCCAAAGCCCTGGAAACTAAGTTTCTCTTATGGACGGGCCCTGCAAGCCAGTGCACTGGCTGCCTGGGGTGGCAAAGCTGCAAACAAGAAGGCAACCCAGGAGGCATTTATGAAGCGGGCCCTGGTAAGATGTACTATCTCTTCTCATCTGATTAAGTGGATACTTAGGGCCTTTCTCTCACACAGAGAAGTATTGTTTTCTTCAGGCCACAAGATATCTTCAGATATGTACTGGGTGTTTGAAAATGTAGCACTAGAGCACAATAGGAAGGTTAGCACTAGATAACGTTGAATTGTCCACACTGGGAAGGTAGTCAGTGACAGCAGATTGAAGTACAGTTCAACAAAGGCACACTGGAAGGAAGATAAGAGAGTTAAAGATTGAATTGAGGACACCTTTTTCATTTTGGGGAAGATGAAGAAGAGAAGAAACTCAGACAGGCAATAATAAAATGACAGAATGAACCCAGGATCCTGGGACCAAACAGAAATTTTTAAGGGATCACTAACATGCTGCAGAGAGATTCAAAATAAAGGCTGAGAAAAGGCACTGAAATAGACATTCAGTGATCCTCTAAAAGACATCAATAAAGGCCAAGAAAGGTGCTTGTTCAAGAAATTTTTATGTAAACAGACAGGGAGATTATCAGGAGGAAGGAATGAAGTCAAGAGAGGGTTTAATACAATTGATAATCTCATAGACTTTCACTTTTAAATACTTATGTTAAGCTAAGGACAACAAAGCAAACACAGCTATTATCTTCACAGAACTTACAGGTTAGTCAAATAGAAGAGAACTTGGCATGTTTAAATGTAGAGCAAAAGAAGTCAGAGGAGAGATTAAAGACTAGGAAGATGGGAATAGTTTAAAAGACAAGGATTTAAAACAGAATTACATGAGACTAAATATTAAATACAGTTCTTAGCAAGAAGGAAAAGAGATTGCAAAGTAGAGAATAGTTTTGAAATCAAGAATCATCTCTTCTATAGAGATGAAGAGATGTGGTTGGTATAGCTGAGGGCATCTGTTGAGAGTGATCAGGGAAAGGAGATCTCAGTCTTAGCAGTGGGGAAGCTTGGAATAGCTGTTGATTTACCTCCTAAGAACTGATCATACTCTATAGTAGGCATGCTCAGCTGAGAGGAGAGTGAATTTATGATACATTAACTCAGTTCCCACATTTTCCTAATAGCTCTCCTAGAAGATTCTCCCTAATCTTCATAACATAGGCAGGAACATTCAGATACAGCTAAATGGGAAACAGCAGGGTAGACGACTAAAAGTTTAACAAGGTGGAAGAGGGATAAATTTGAGAGATTACCTCATTCACTTTGCTGATCACAAAGAAACTGCAGCAAGAAACTGAGTGTAGCCAGAAGAGAGATGAGAAGTCACTTAAAAGGAAAGGAAGTTCCCAAAGAAGCTAAGGACACATCTGAGGACCATAAAGAGGTGTGAGATTTTAGAGATGGTGCTTTATTTTTAGATGATGGAGAATTGGGTATGTCTGGGCTGGTGTGTGTGTGTGGCCGATGAGGTGAGGAGATGTAGTTGATCTTATGTAGGAATTGTAAAAGTAAGGATCAGAATTGTCATCTACATATAAAAAGGGGGAAGCTGAGCTTATCTTCTAGGAAGCCTAAGCTTGCATTCTGATGACTTGAAAGGTACAGAGACATTGAGTTCCTGATTTGTAGGTCAAGGTAGAGAATTTCCATTGCTAAAAAGTGCTTTAGATCATGAAAACCACTTTGAAAATCATTGTATATGTACAAACTAGCCCTGGAAAGAGGATATGATAGCCACAGGACCCACAAATATGCTACTTCTGAGTGACATTCAAAAATTATTACAAGTTTTATAATTCTGCATTCATTCTGAGGATGTTATGGTAACAGCTACATAAGCATTACACATTCTTGAATTTTTCAAATTTTGTAAATAAACTCTCTTTTCCCCTGTAATGTAACTTAAGCTGCCCCTTGCTTGATACTTGGCTATATAACATGTGACAAGTTTCTTAGACACTTCAGTAGATTCCAAGCTTTCTTATTATTATAATTCACAGCTCCCTTATCATTACAATTCACATGTCCATTCCCTTATCACTATATTAATAAGTAGTTTCTCAGCTTTTACTTATAGTAACATTGTTGCAATACTGTCAGTATGAAAAAAAAGACATTTTCCTAGCAACTGATCCAAACCTCAGGCTTACTTGAGAAATGTTCAGAAAAATGGAATGCTCAAGGAGATTCCATATTATAGAAGCATGGCATCAGCAGCAATATTCAGCAGAATCACTGTAAGGAGGAAAAACTTCCAAGCGAAGGTGCAGCTGGTTTCAAATGAGAAGCAGAGATAGTAGAGGATAGGGTTGCATTTGTTCTAACACAGTCTTGTCTAAACATTTGATTTTTTAGGCTAACAGCCAGGCAGCCAAAGGACAATACGTTCACCCAGGCTCTTCCAGTGCAGCCTCCACCCAGTCGCTCTTCCAGGCCTCCTATACCTACTAGAACCTGAGGATGGCCACCTGGTTCCAGCTCTTCGAGGTGTTTAGTAGAAGGGCTAGAAGGAAATACCTTTTGACAGACCCTGAGAATCGAGACAAAATTGTATCGGAACTACAGGAAATATAATAGTGTTAAATTCTTAGATACAGGGGGGAAAATCAGTCACTGAAACAACAGTCTGAATATCAAGGATCTGATGAAATTCCACACAACGATTTCCTTGCAACACTTCCAGCTCCCCATGCCCCAGCGATCCACATGGAAAAAAGTAGACTTTATAACAAAATCATCTCTCCACCAAAGAATAACCACTGAATGAAACATCTTGGCTGAGTGCAGAGAAATGCATCTTATAAACCATCTTAGCAGCTGCAGGTTGAGAGACAACTGCCATCAAAAAAGAAATAAAAGATTCTATAAACCTTCAATTGGTATTGGGTGGTACTTTTATACTTTTGCTTTGAAAGGACTGAATCTATTTTGTTATCTTTGACTGTGTTAGGCCTGACTGATATTAATGGCCAAGATCATCAACTTTGTCTATTCATTGCAAACACCTGCCAAAACAAAAACTAAAGCACCCGAATGTTCAGCCACACTCCAAGCCAATTAGATGAGAAACTTAAGTTGTGGGGGTCTTCTAAATGTCAGGGTATCCTAAGCTCCCTTGATGATTTCCATAAGGAACCAAGTAGGGAGCTACTAATCTAGATTTCAAGCTTGAGAATTTGAAAGCTAGTTACAATGGGAAACAAGGTAAAATGATTTCAAGCAATATTTGAAATGTACTAAGAAAGTCCACATGACTTCCATGCCTGGAGTTCCTTTCTTCAGGTGGCGTGAGTGTCTTCAAGGGTTAGTGACTCGACTTCCTCTGAACTTGCAAGCACACTTCCTAGTTTTGAGGTAAATACTGTTCACATACTGTATTAGCTTTTCACTTTTAGAATTAATGTATGAACATACATTAATGACAAATGAGAATTTAAACTTTAGACTATATAAAAGTAAATAATTTTGATGGCAAAATTATGATTTATAAGACAGAAGCTGAGAAATTTAAGGAGGAGGTGAAATGGAGGATGGCAAAAGCAGCACTAATTCACTTTGTGGGAAGTCAAGATGATACATAAAATTGTTGGATTAAGAAATAGTGCTTTCGTCTATCAAAGTAGTAAAGGAAATGAAGATGAATTATTAAAACATTCATATCTATAATTAATATAGAAGAGAGTAAATGAAATTATTTGTCTTGAGTTCAAAGACAAATGATATTCCTTAGATAAATTATAGTAGTGGCATAAGCATATTAAAGAGGAACAAGATGGAACTAGTACAAAGAGGCTTTTTCTGAGAAGACAGACCTGAGTGGGGTAGGAAAAAGCAGAATTTTTCTTATCGTGAGCCTCTACAAATTTGAATAATTCCATGTATCTGCATTACTTTCCTACAATTATATTCACATAAACAATTTAAAGCTATCCTACAACTCCTTTAACTTCAGGCTTTCATTTTACAGGTGATAAAGCCAAGCCAAGATCTTGAGTTACACACTTAAGTGTTTAAGGTAGAATTGAAGGATTGAAATCAGCTATTTTTCTCTTCTAACAGACACACAGGCCAGAGAGGATGGGAAAGGATAGGGTAACAGGTAGTTAGAGCCTCTACCATAGTAGGGTATATTTTTTACTGCATTCATTTATTCAGACAGCAAGGACTTGAGTTCCTACCATGACTGAACTGTCCTAAAAGTTCTTAGTCTAGAGGTGAGTGAACATCACTGTCCTCATCTTGTAAAGAAGCCTCTTTGATTTTCATTCATCAATAAAATGAATTTAAAACCAACACTTAGTACTTATTTTTGGTCAAGTCTGAATTATATATCTCAAAGGGACAAGGACTTGCACTAAGCTTTCCCTTGGGCTATCATTTGATATATTTTTAACTAAAAGCACTGAATTTTCAACTTCCATAATTTTCTCCATCCAAAGTATTATGAAGTGTTATAAGGCTACAGCTTTCAATTTCCACTACTTATATGATCATTGAATGAACATATTCATGACTTCTTAGCGTTTGTTACAGTCAGATTTATCTTGCAGTTATTGAACACCTACTAAAAATAGTGCTGGTCCTACTAGTCACTGAAAGTAATGAAGTTTCAGTTTCAGAGTAGCTACATACAGCATTTATATACCAGTGATGCTTAAGGCAGAAATCAAATGCCATTGAATGGGAGTTGTGACCACACTGGACTCAGGTAATGCCACACTTAAGTCTGTTTCCTAGGGAGGATGAATGAAAAAGCAGGTGTAATAGCAGTGCTCCACCTATCATAGCGCTATTTCATTACTCAAATACTGTACACATGGCTTTCTAGTTCTAACAGTCTGTCCCAAGCCCCTGAAGTAACTTCTAATACTCAGTACTGGCATCAATCTATCAAACATAAATAAAAAGTCAGAAAGTTCTTTCAGTACCTACTATAGGCTGGTAATTGTACCGTATGGTCCTTATGTAGTTACCATTGCAATGTGGAAGACAAGAATTCAGTTAGGAAATAAAATGGTACCTAAGTGATCTAAGTTACAGTGATTTAGATTAGCAATCTAACATAGGGCCAGGTCTCTTGTGAGTAGAGGTGGATAAGAGGACATAACATCTTTGAATTGAGGAAATCAACAAACTAACTCTCCTCATATAGCATAGTCATGCATTACCCTAGTAAGGTTTGTTTTATTGCACATCTAGATGAAAACACTGGGACAAATAAAAATTCAAACTTCTGTCATGGAGATCTCCTAAGAGGCTGATTTCTACACACAAACTCAGTTCTTTAATATGGTGGCACAATGAAATAGCATAGCTTCTAAACATAATAATTCTTTTGGCAGTTCAAAGCAATTGGGACAAAGCTAATGCCCAAGGTCTAAGATGTCAGATCTTACCCTATCCTGGCACTTAAGATTTTCAGATCAAAGCATCTTTCTGCAACCCATCCCAACATTACTTGTCCTGCTCAGGCCTTGCCTTGGGGGAAATTGCAGACCAAATTCAGTGCACTTCTTAGTTCCAGGGATTCAATGACTATCATGTGATATGGAGGTCTACCTTAGCTACTGAACTGAAATTAGCTACTTTTGAGAACATGACTCCCAGAGAGAAAACTGCATAGGTAAACATGCTTTATTTGTGAGAAATGCTTATTAAACTTAGTGTTTGGGGAAATCAGGTGATTTTTCACTGGCTTTTGTTCTATGTAATAATTATGACTTACTATTCACTTATCAAAGACTGTGAGGATATAGGACTGCTTCATGAAACTCTGTAACAAGTGGAGTATTAACATAAAGTCTGAGAGCTATCTTAACACATTTAGTTCAATGTACTGAATTAAATCTCATCTATAGTAAGTATACTTGTTCTTTTTATAATTGGTCATACATCATGGGTCTAGATAAGGTCTTAATTTAAAAGAAACCAACCACCTCACCACCATCAAGAGAAAAAGGGAATAAAATACCAATTTTAATTTTCTGTACACCATATTCACATCTCTATTAATTTGGGGACCACTC
This sequence comes from Uropsilus gracilis, assembly GCA_004024945.1. Lineage (NCBI taxonomy): Eukaryota > Metazoa > Chordata > Mammalia > Eulipotyphla > Talpidae > Uropsilus > Uropsilus gracilis. Next base: position 21,488 of record PVHY01001807.1, read on the forward strand.
TACTATCTCACAAATAGACCAAACATTTCATGTGCAAAAAATCTTTAGTAATAGCCATTCTCCACACTAGGTGCAATTTCCCCCAACTATCTCAGTAATTAAAAGAACCACCCAAACTCTTATCTCACTTATTCCATAAATAATTAGCTGTCAAGTTTTAAGCTATTTCTTCAAACCCATCTTCTTTTCTCATTCCCCATTCCTGCTGCCTTACTGAAGATGCTATAACTTTTCAACTATACTCTAAGAGTCTCTGAGATTCACATGGGAACCATGTCATTAAAACAATACTTAGGACATAGATCTAAGAAAGGTGAACTGTTACTCTTCCCCTCTTGTGCACCACCACTTTGCCTCAAGTTAAACTGGAGGCACAACATGTGTGTTATGCAGTGTTTGGAAAGGTATACCAGAGTCAATTTGTGCTTTCAATAACATTTCTTAACATGGGTGCACTACACAGTTTTGTGAAGTCAGCAGCATTCACTTAACATGTGTTCTTTTAACTGTCACACACACACATTGTTAAAAACAAGGAAAACATTACCAGAGTTTAAATAGTTTAGCAGAATCACTCCTCTGGATCGGCACTGAACAGGGAGTAGTTCCTCCTGCTGCATTTGGGGGCCAAGCAATCATCTCAAGCATTAGTACTCTTGGGAAATTAGTATTTCCCGTTCCCTCCTTTCTGAAGAATTTTGTACTCCTCCCTAGAGCTCTCTGCACATGTTCATCATTTTCTTAGTAAAAAGAATAATTCAGTGAAGTTGCTTTAAAAATTCACCTCCTGGATTAAGCAATGCATCTAGTCTTGCTGTTCTACTGCTGTTGGAATTGTGAGCTGTTGCTCCAGATTAACAAGGGATGTTAAAATTATAATTTTAACAGGAATCTTTTATGACCAATACTCCAAATTATAATGAAGTCAACAAGTCAGTTTCTGCTACACAACCCATTAAAAAAAAAAAAAAGACCTAACTCCTACAAGCAAAGAAATGTATTCTACTGTGTATGCAGCAAAACCACTTTGGGTTAAGTTTTTCAAAATGCTGATAACAGGTCTAAGAATCTTATTGCAAGTTGAGACCTTAGGATGGGAATCACTAGTATAGAAAAAACTGGGGAGATTCAGGGCAGGATAATTTTATTGACGAATCACACATAACTTACTTTTATACGTTTGAGCTACAAAGTTAACTATTATCTAAATAAGGGAATGCAGATGTTGGTGTAATATCCACATTTAAATTTGCACACACACATTTTTCAGAGATGGCAAGATGAAAACTTTGGAGGTTAATTTTAGAATGTGTAGGACACAGGAAGAAGGGAATTTATTTGCCCATATTATTAGGAAGTTCACATTAGAGTTTGATCACTTGAAATTCTGTGCTCAGCAAAAAAAAAAACTGACTCAACCTTATTTGAACAATCCCCAAAAGGTCACTAGTCACAGAGAGAATGAGCTCTTCCTTTAAATGTAATTTTAACTTATAAAATCAGTAATATATTTGACAGGCTAGATTTTACACCAAAATAACAAAACTCTTACACAAAACAAAAACATAATGGATTTAATGATTAAAACAGATGACGCAATAGGTTTATAATAACCATTAACTAAGGGAAGCCCTAGAACTGAGAAATAGATTTTTCAATTGCATGCAGTCTAGTTACCATAAAAACAAAATACCAAAATAATTCAGCTTCCTAGCATAGACTCCAAGTCTTTTTATTTCCAATTCTTGGTAATCAAAATATGTACACTTTCACATGCTACTGGTGGTGTAGGAATATGGTTATTTGTATAGGACTAGAAATCTTTCACAGATATCAGGGCACAAAGAGAACAGTGGCTTCTCCCAATTTTTGGTGCCCATTTTGAAAAAAAAAAAAAAAAAAGGCACTCCCAAAAGGTTCCTCAGTGATACCTTTGCTCGGTATTTTACTCACGTAATTTTTACATGTAAAATTAATGGTCCATTCATCACACATATCTGGGAACAAGGCATTAGAACTGCCTTTAAACTCACACACCAAACAACTGGTTTTCTTAAACAATGACAAAAACTTTGAATACCAGTTATTAAAAAAACAACAAAAGGAAAACACCAAAAAGTCATTTAGACTGTTTTCTTACTGAACTTTGACATGCATGGCAAAACATATCACAGACTGAGATCACCATGTAAGATGGTAGAAGGCTTTTTAAGTAATTTTAGTTTTCTATTAACTGGTTCCAGATCTCTTGTACCAATGCAACTTTGCCCTCCTTTTATCAATTATAACTAAGTGCTCTGACCATGGGATTAACCTCTCTGCTGAAAGGTTTATTAAAGAAAGATGCTTTCATAAATCAGTCTTTATCATCATCAAAACAAAGAAAAGTGTTAAGTCTTCAACTCCTCAGGGGCAGTTGTCCACTATTCACAGATTCTTTAGAAACCATTTGGGTGAGGCCAAGGGAAAATCTACTTTATCAGCGAATGTCTAAATCAGACTCATGATGAGCCATCCTGAAACTGCACTTCGGTAGCCAATCTCAAGCCAAACTGAGTTTTAATATTCCTCTACATTTACTGCATCCATGAAGTATGCAGTTTTTGATGCTGAATAAGAGATAAGCGGCAACTGAAGGCTTCACCACAGGCATCGCATTCATGAGTTTCTTGATTTTTCACCTCTGTGTGGATCTTCTGATGGTTGACAAGGCTGCGCTGTTGACTAAAACTTTTGTCACACTTCTCACACTTATAAGGTTTCTCTCCTGTGTGTATTCTCTGATGCTGAATAAGGCCTGAGTTCCGGCTAAAGGCCTTGCCACATTCATCACATTTATGTGGTTTATTGCCTGTATGAACACCCTGATGGCGAATAAGATTGCAAAGCTGACTAAAGCTTTTGCCACACTGTCTGCACAGATAGGGTCTCTCACCAGTGTGGATTCTCTGGTGTTCAATAAGAAATGAGCTCCGGCTGAAGCTTTTTCCACATACAGTACATAAGTAGGGCTTTTCACCAGTGTGTATTCTTTGATGTTGTACAAGATGTGCACTGACACTAAAAGTTTTCCCACATTCATCACATTTGTAAGATTTTTCCTTAGGGTAGACTTCCTGCTGTATAACAAGACTGCAATTTGGATCAAAACTTTCCTTGGTTTCACTGAATGAGTAAGTCTTCTCTCTAGTGTGGATTCTCTGATGCTGAATAAGACCTGAGCTTCTACTAAAGGCTTTTCCACATTCCTCACATTTATGGGGTTTGTCTCCCGTATGAATTCTTTGATGACGAGTAAGGTTGCAAAGTTGACTGAAGCTTTTCCCACACTCTTTGCACTGATATGGTCTTTCTCCTGTGTGAATCCTCTGGTGTTCAATAAGGAATGAGCTTCGACTGAAGCTTTTTCCACATTCAATACAAAGAAAAGGCTTTTCACCAGTGTGGATCTTCTGGTGTTGTATAAGGTATGTACTTAATCTAAAGGCTTTCCCACATTCACCACATTTATGGGGTCTTTCCCCAGTGTGAATTCTCTGATGTTCAACAAGTAATGAATTTCGACTAAAGCTTTTTTTACATTTGGTACAATGATAAGGTTTCTCACCAGTGTGAGTTCTCTGATGCTCAATAAGGTGTGACTTCCAACTAAAGGCCTTCCCACAGTCACTACATTTATGGGGTTTTTCACCTGTGTGAATCCTTTGATGTTTAACAAGGCTCCTTCTCTGGCTGAAGCTCTGTTTGCACTGATTACACTGATAGGGCCTCTCTCCAGTGTGGATTCTCTGATGTCTAATAAGGGTTGAACTCACACTAAAGGTTTTTCCACAGTAATTACACTCATAGGGTCTTTCCCCTGTGTGAATTCTCTGATGTTCAATAACAAATGAACTGCGGCTAAAACTTTTCCCACATTCATTGCACTGAAAAGGCTTCTCACCAGTATGAACCCTTTGATGCTGAATAAAATGGGCCTTGCGAACAAAACCCTTTCCACACTCTTCACATTTATGGCATTTCTCTTCTGAGTTTGTTCTCTTACGGATGTTAGTGTTTCCTCTAAACACTTTCTGTTCCTGGGTTAAAGATTCCCTTGGTATCTCCCATAAGAAGATTCCTCTCTGCTTATCTAACCTACCAACTAGTTCAAAAGTTTCTCTACCCATGGGATCTTGGTCAATTTCACTTTTAATTCTTGTAACTATCACACCCTGTGATTCCACTTCTTCCTCAATTTCCTCAATTTCTTGTTTCACAGTTGGTTCCTCATCTTTATCTCTGTTTAAAACATCTGAAATGAAAAACAGAAACATCAGCCAAAATCCTTGCTAGTAAAAAAATAAGATACTTAAGATAAATTAATGTACTATGTCTACAAAAATATATTTTTATTATCTCATGGTGTTGTAAGAATTAAATTAGTTCATATATGTGAAGTCTTCAAAACACTCCCTGGAAAACTGTACAAGATATTTAAGTACAATTATTTGATATTATTTATATGATGCAATTAAATGTTTTTCTTGGCGAGGGATATGAAGAAACCATTTACAAGGCAAAAAACAAATTGATAGAGCAGGTAAAATTGGAAGGAAGAGCTGGTAAATCAACAATGAATTATGCAAAGTAAGATGGGCAAATGAAAAAGAACAAGTAGCGGTGGGATGAACAAGTCTAACGTGGAAGAATGAAGAAGAAAATAGTAGGTCCTAAAAACTTCAGGATGAGAGAGTATCACAGAAAAGTTTGTAGACCAAGTAACTGACAGAAAGGAAAACATAAAATGATGTTAAGAAAGACAAAATGCAAAATCCAGGGAAAGAAAACAGACCATTAGCAAGCATTTTTTTTTAAAAATTGCAATCAGAAGCATTCCCGGCACTGATTCAGAGATATGAAGCCCTTTGCCAAATGGAATGGATGCCAAGTACAAATGGTGAAAAACCTAATAAAGAAAATATTAAAGAAAGAGTGGGTCCTATATTAAAAGGATATATATATAGATATAGATATATAATGGTTTGAAGTGATGTAAGATTTGTAAGATACAGAAAGAATAAAATAAAGGAACATGGTCCCAACTAAAAGCACAAAGAAAAAGAGCAGTTTGGGAAAGCTGTTGACTTTACCTAATACAAAGTGTATCACATTTTTCAAGTACAGATGATTCTAATTCTTCTGAAGATTTGAGATGTTGGTAGAATAAACTAGGTCTGAGAGTCTGTATGACATCTGAGAAATGAAAATCTTGCATGTGCAAAAGGAAAGTTAATTGTTTCTGTAGTAAGAGTTACATATAAGACACTTAAATCTGCCTCCAGCCTATTTTCTGATTTTCCTCTCTTGCAGCCTGTAGGATAACTTCAAAAGAATATTCAAACACTACCAAATTTATATCTGGCCCTAAACAATTTTCTTCTTCAGAGTACCTATTTTTTCTCAATTTCCCAGTTTTTCTAAGTGTGGAATCATTTGAATTTTCTTTTCACTTACTTCAAACTGGTCATGTCATTTTATCCCAGAAAACCTTTTCTTATTTCACTAAGAAATTACTAGAAACTATTTCTATTTCCCAAATTTACTCTCAAACTGATTGTTTTGTTTCATACAATGAAAAAGAACGAGAGAACTTTCTCAGCTTTCTGCCCAACCTATAAAATTATTTGCAATGGTACAAGAAGATATATTCCATTCCTATCCAAGGTTAATCTAGCAATTCCCCCACACTTTTTTTTTCAGTCCTGTATCATTTTTGGTTACTTGTTCAACTATTGCCATTTTTCTTTTCTGCACTTATTGTCATTTCCCCCCTCTTTTCTATATTCTCCATTAACACTTTGCTACCAATGTACAAATATGCCCAACTTTATCTAGAGCGTGTAATCCTTTTTTTTTGAAGAAAACCAAGCTTTGGGAAAAACAAACCATAACATTGTAGGTCTCCATTTTAAACCATGTTTTCATGACCAATGATTTCCCATTCAATCTCTTTCACAACTTAAATCGTTTGTCTTTTCATCATTTAGAGAAATTTCCTAATTCACTAATGACTTCCAAATAAATACAATGAACATTTTAAGTCTTATTTTACTAAGGAGCATGTGACACTCATTTCTTGACTTATGACTTCTACTTATGACTTCTGTTCCATTACATTCTTCAAGTTTTTTTTCCCTACTGCTTCTTTGGCTTTTTCTAATACACTTTACATTACATTTCTCTTCCTTTGTCAACTCTTAAATGCTGTTACTCATGTTTATATCCTTATATTCTTTATATATAGACTCCCAAATAGCTCCACTTATTCAGAAAGGGCTCACAAATAATATGGCTGTTATCTACCTCTCACATCTATCTCCAACTCTATCACCTTCTCTTTTGACTTCACTCAAAGCAGGAAATCATCCTAGATTTCTTCCATTTTCTTATCAATCGCAAAAATCAAGCTTTTCTCTCTAGCCTCTGTCATCTTTTTTTAACTACCACAATCATGTTCTATGGATTATTGGAAAAGCTATTTAATAATCCTTGGCTCTGGTCTTTCGGCTATCCCTACACTTCATTACTTCATTGAATTCAGAGAAATCTTCATAAAGCAGAACCCTATTCATGTCAGTACATGTAGAATAACTAGCATTAAATCACCCTTAAGATCTTTACACTATGACACTTGGCCCTAAGTCTCAAATTACCCTGCTTTTCACTTTAAGAGGGCAAACTACTTATGCTGTACTCTTTCCTGCCACTTCCTTACATATCTTGTTTACTAAATATTTCTCAAAATGTTTACCTTCTGAACTTTCTCTTTAAGATTCAATTCAAAGCAATAGTTGCTCTGCAGTGCCTTCATTAACTGCGCTAGACAGATTTTTTTTTTTTTTTTGGTCACGAGTCCTTACGTCCTTACCCATAAATTTACCCAGCTACTATTACACTGCATTTTAAAATGTTTTTTCCCTCTCATTGGATTGTAAATTCACCAGGAAAAGATAACAACTCCTTATGATGTTTACCCAATAAATTTTGTTCCAAGGATCTTATTCAAAGGGACAAAAAAAAAGACATATTACTATTTGCGGATGATATATCTATCCAAAATTCCTGAAAAAAAATACAGCAACAATAAGATGTGTAAATAAAAGTTTCTTGCTAAGGATTAGTAAATATTAAAAAATATTACAAAAAAATATGCTCTTCACAATTATAACCATAAAACCTAGGAATAAACCTAACAAGAAATGTGCGAGACACAAAAACAATAAAATTTTTCTGAAGAAAATAAAAGTTAATAATTGCTGAGTCGATATATCATAAAAGTCTTAATTCTCCCAAGACAATCTATAACCTAACTGCATTCCAATGAAAATCCTATCAAACAATTAAAAGATACCAACAAATCTTAATTTCAACCAAAGAATCCAGGAGCATGCAGATACTGACAAAGAATGCAAATGAACTTACCTTACTAAGTAAGTTTTTTACTTACCTTACTAGACATTTTACTAGTAAAATGCAATGTATTAAACAGAGCAGCACTGACATAAAAATATATAGGTCAATTAGACTGAGAGATAAGTGTCTAGGCTTCTACACAGAGCAGCCGAGATATGACCATTCATTCCATTGGTGTGGTAGTACTGTAATCACCTTCTGGAGACTCTCCCATGCTAGCATTACAAGTTCCCATCCTGGGATTATAGCAAATTTGTCTAGACTAGACAGATGACTGAAAGTGCATCTCTCCTAGGAACTGAAACTGAAAATAGCTAGTCAGTCTGAATATAAGTAGATTTGTAAGCTATCAACTGAAGCCTAGAAGGGCCGAGACATGTGGATACAGGAAGAAAGACCAGTCTGTCAATGAGAAACAGCACACACACACAGTTAATTCCCAACTTGGTGAGACTATCTGATTTCTTAGCTTAGTTCTTTTCTGATGCCCAGTGATAATTCTGCACATATATTCCATAAGTCATTTATTCTCTGAAGTAACTTTTCTTGTCCGCTTATGCTGCTTGCATTGATCTGTTCATCTTAAACCAAATATTTTTAATAAAATAGTAACTAAGGAATGAGAGGAGGTAAATGAGAATGACTGAACTTTAGGACAGAACAGAGACTAGCAAACTTTTTCTGCAAACGACCAGAAAGTATTTTTGGGTTTGTGAGCCATATAGTTGCTGTTGTGACTATTCAACTTTGCCACTCTAGTGAGAAAACAGTCATGGGTAATACATAAAGGAATGGACACATGCATGTTCCAATAAAACTTTATTTACAAAACAAAAGTGTGGAACAGATTTGATCCATGGACCATAGTTGCCAATCCCCCACCCAATAGAGTATAAAAAGAATAGTTTTCTAAGCATATAATAGAAAAATGGAAGAACTTGAATTCCAAGGGTGAGCATAGTGCTTGATAACTACTGAATGAATGAGAAGTTGAAAAAATAATTTTAAGAGGGACTATAATCAAAGATCAGAAACCGTGAATTTAAGGTTTTGCAGATATAGCAGTTCCTAATTCTGAGAAGGTCCAATATGGTTCAAGTAGATTGGAAGATCAAGAATTGAGAAATCAAGCTGTCAGCTGTATGATTATTATAGCTATTAAATTGTTTTTGTTTTTAAGTCAGCATGTAAAAGTATAAATGGAGAATTGCAATTACAAAGCTAGAAAAGAACTGGGTTAAATAAAGCAACAAGATGAAATAAAGGAAATAGTACACTGGAACAGTTGACTAAAACTGCTTTTCTTACTCTAATAAGTATTCATCAAGGGAATGGAGACAGTCCAAAGAGAAGGATAAAAAGATTTTGGAGAAATAATAAATGATGAAAAACTGCATTCAGCTAAAATAAAAAAGAGATCCCCAAAATAGGAGATCATAGTGGGCTCACTGCCACATCTTTGTCCATATGGTACTCACATTTTGCAGGAGGGACAGGGAAGGCCAGGCGTTTGTCTGGTTCTATCAACTAGGATACCATATGTGTGGATAAAGCTGGCAGTAAAAAAAAATGGCATATTGAAAAAAAAAATCAGCAGCTGGTAGGGCTGGATAATGAAGTGGTATGCAGGAAATAATCGAAGAGGATAGAAAGCTAGACAGGAGCTTTGTTAGGGGAGGTTCCAGTATATAGGACAAGAAATTAAGATTTTTATCTTTTAAGCTATCAAGAATCATTTAATGAACACAAAATAATTTTGGTGGCAGAAAAGAGAATATATTAAATGAGAGACTGGAGGCAAAAAGCTAATTTATGGATTAATTTAATGCAATAATTTAGACAAGAGGCACTGGGTCTTAAAATGATTATAATACTTGAGCTGAATACAACATATGCCTGGCTTTCTGCTAATTGCTGGAGAAATCAAATGAATAAAATGGTTACTGTATTAATGGAGATCAAGCTAGTGAGAGAAGTCAGACAAAGAGTAATTACAGCACAGACAAAGAATAATTGACAGTGATAAAGTCAATGAAAGCATAGTCAAGGGAGCATAGAGAAAGGAGGTCCTTTAGTTATTAATGGATTATTTGAGATTTACCAGGTGTGAGTTATATATGTGATTTTCAAAAGGAGATGACTAAGGATTTGGAGCACAACAGAGAAGACAATGACAAATAGCAATTGATACTCATACTGTAGTCACTGTCAGTGTTCTAAGTGCTTATTAAGAGGTTAACTGCCATTATTACTCCTATTTTATGAGAAAAGAAACTGAGGCACAGAGAGGTTAAAAAATTCACCCATGGTTTCAAAGGTAGTAGTTGACAGGATTGGGATTTTCACTTGGCACCTCTCTTAAGTCCATGGAGGTAAAGATCTGGGACTTATAATCACTCTGAACACAGATAAGTTCTGCTAAGGAAATTACAGAGACTGAGAGGAAATCTAAGAATTCAAGGCAATGGAAAGAAATAACAAGAATCCAAAAGTAGCCTATTGTGTTGACAACAGGATTGTTGCATTTAACAACTTAGTTATTATACACTAAGTAGAGGCAAGAAAAGGAGCTCAGAAATAATGAGTCAAGGAAGTAATGAATATACATTAACAATTCTTAAAACAAAACAAAACACACCCTGGCTGTGAGGAAAATAAGCAGCAGGTTACAGGGAGCAGCAAGAGGCTTAGTTTTTCTCTTTCTCCTCCTCCTGATGACAAAGTTATAAACATATCTATCAAAAGAAGAAAGTCAACTAGGGGGTGAAGGAATAGGCTTAAGCTACAAAGAAATGACTAATGAATAAGTTCTTGGACAAATAAGAAGATAGGAGATGGCTTGATGCCAACAAAGGGCAGAAAATTCATGCAGAAAACATTAAAGTCCATGTTTATTGGCCTCTATCTTGTGTGTGCAAGAGGTGAGACCCACACTTGAAGAATAGATCAAGGAAATGCTTTAGTTTTGCAATAATTATTAAAAGGAAAACCAAACTGAGTAAGTCAAGGATAAAAAAGTTGCTGAGGTATAAAAACCCAATGGAGAAGAAGGAAAGTCATGAACATATACCAAGTATCAGTCCTTTTGCCTAAAGGATATTTTCTGTTGTGTTTAGCAACTCAGGTGGGAGAAAAAAACAGATCTTACAAGCACTGTAAGATTAGAATTTGCAGAATGGGTTGACAAGGTGGCAAGAGAACATACTAGTGATAATTCCTATACCGGTTCATAGATTAGATGAGGAGGTGGAGTCAGGAGACTGACAGATTGGTAAAAAAGATGGAGAAGTCAAATAGGAAACATCATGAAGAATGAATAGGTTTCACTCTTAGGAAAAGAGAGATAAGGAGTAGGAGAGGCAGAAAGGTGAGAAGCTCCACATGGGCTGAGATCACTTCTGTTCTCATACCCCTGTTTAGTCAGTCAATGAACATCCGCTGTTGTATAACTTAGTCAAAGAATAAGATAATGGGGTCTAAGATTTGTCTGTCTGTCTGTACAACAAAACCAAGGATATAAATTGAGAATTACTGAGTTGGCAGCATAATCACAGGTGTTGAATCACAGGTGTTGAATGGAAAAATAGAGTCACTAAGGACAATATGGTCAAGATGGTGAGGTTTAAGAGGTTCAAGAATACCCTGAAAAATGACAATGTTAGGGGTGAAAAGAAACTAAATGTGTAAAGAAAAAGGGTGGGTAGAGCAAGAGCAAGACTTCTGAACCTTAAAGGAGACAGATTTTGCTTAAAGGAAAATGCTTTGGGAACAGCAGTGAAAAGCTGGGAGATCAGCAACTCCTCCCTTCCAGCCTTGAGACAAAGGATAGGAAGGAAGAGGATGTGGGAGAATAAGCAGCGCCTGCCAGAGAAGTGTCCTTGGGTACATGCCAGATTTCAGCTAAGGCCAGGAGGGGTAAGGAACATTATGTGAAGAGGAACAGGGGCTCCAGAAGGCAGAGTGAAAAGGGTGGGAGTACAGTAGTGGGAAGATGAGCCAGGAGGGAAAGAACAGAGCAATATGGGAATGAGATTATGAACATAAAAGGCAAGAAAGGCTTATATTTTGGTCACTACAAGGACTCTGTGGATAATAGTATGGAAATAACTAATGGCTGAAAGGTTTGAAATAAAAAAATTTGGAACAAAGTACCTTTGGTACTGGTACTGGTCCAACTGTTCTCAGTCTAATTTTCAAGCGCCTTTGAGATGTTTGAATCAGAGAAACAGCAGATTCTTACCAAGTGAGACCAGGTTTCCATAATTCTCCATCATGACATCTTTATACAGGCTTCTCTGAGTTGGATCCAGATAATCCCACTCCTCCTGGGTAAAAAACACAGCCACATCCTCAAATGTCAGCAACCCCTGAAATAGTATGATTTCTGTCGTCAGTTCTTGTCTCAAGGACAGTTCTACCACTGAAAGTAGCAGAAACGATCACTTATCAGGGCACTGAAGCTAGGAGGAACATGATAAGTAAGAGTTCCAACTGGGCCCAATTCTGGCAACCGATTCTGACAGACTGACACCTAAAAGTAGAGGATAAAGGAGCTGGAGTTTAATTCTCATCCTGGATACAGAAGGGCCTGAAGGCTAGGTTTTTCTCATTTAGTAATTATGGCCTACTATTTTAATTTGAGAAAGTTGTCCCCAAGGCCTCTCAAGCTTCCTTTCCTCACCGGCAGGCTCCAACTTTTCGTTTACAATGACTTGGAACCCTGTTCAATTCCACGAAGTTTTCTGAACAGCTGCCTTGGGTGCAGGCATCCTAACAGAAGAAGACACAGACAGGGGAGGGTGAAAAATGGTTCCTCACTTAGAAAAGCTCAAAAAGAGAGCGCTAGTTCTGAGCATATTTTCTTTTGGCGATTTACCAAGGCACTCTTGGGGGGCGGGCGTGGGGGGGAAGGCGTCAACGGGCTCCAACCAGAGCCAGAAGGATTCCTTTCCTCGCACAGCGAGGGCCCTCAGGACCCCGATCCGGGAGGTGGGGGGGCGGGGATGGAGCGGCCTAGCTTGGGTAGTGGCGAGAGAATCCGATACCGGGAGAGGTAACTTACCTTTGGCTCCAGCGGGGGGCTCGGGGAAGCCATCTCCCGGCCAGAAAAACGGCAGGCAAACGGGTCGACAGGAAAAGCAGCTTCTGGTGAGGCCTACCCGGCCGTTGGAAATGAGGCCCAACGAAGGAGAGGCCTCCAGGCTGATCTGGCTAGGTCCTGGCTCGGTCTCCAAGCGGTCACGACCCCAGCAGCATATCAGACGCTCCTCTTGGCCGTTCCTCAACCCGAACCCTCTCTTCTGCCTGATTGCGCAGCCATCCAGGCCTCCACAGAGTCTCTTCCCAGTTGCCAATTTCTCCTCCTTTCAGCCAAGTAGCGATATGACCGCCCGCCCCCGGACCAGTAGGCGTCACCCGGAACCTTCCCGGGACTACCCGCAACTACATCTCCCGTCATGCTCCGAGAGAAAGCGCTGGTCCGGCCCCCGGGGGCAACTGCTCTAGGACTACATTTCCCGGCGTGCAAAGGGCCAGGGAGCCGCGGGTGTAGCTAACCGGGAAACCGGGAGCACCTGCTTCTAAACATTTACCCGATTGGCTGGTCTTGGCGCGTCACTGCCGGCTGTGGGCGGAGCTCTGGGCCGTTACTCTCCTTGGAGATGGCGGCGCTATCAGTGGTCGGAGTTAGCAGATGTCTTACGTCCTCATTCTTAAGGGTTCCACGCAGAGAAATCTGGTCTGGATTCAGGTAAAGTGCATGATTGGACTGTGAGTCACGTTCATGGAAACTGAGGAACTAAGAAGGCTAAAGGGACAGATTCAGAAGTGTCGTGCATTGATGCGCGACACTGGTCCTGGGTCTCACCAGGGCAAGGACGTGGAGGTAAGGTGTGTTAGGTTTCTGAATTCGGAAGTGTCATCGCCGCGATTGTGGGGCCCAGTCTCTTCTTTTGGCCTCCGTTTGTTCATCTTGTAAAGCAGGATGTAGCTGGCATTAATTTCTTTTAAAACAAATTGGATTGACTGCGTTTCAGGCACTGAGTGCTGTGTCAGGAAACAAATGGCTCGTTTGGATCGAGCAATTTAAGTAAGACAAGAACGTACAACTGTTCAGTAAATTTACTTTCTTGTTCTTGGGCATTCTTAGAATATTAAAATCTGTAGTTAGGTTTTATGTCTGTACCAGCTTAGTTGAAATGTTAGTGTTCTAAGTGCAGAGGCCTATCCAGTTCTTTGCTTGTGTCCACAGTGTCACATTTCTAGGTATGAAAATTATTTGATTTTGATTGGTGAGTTTGGTGTTTCAGTTTGTCGACTTTATTAACTCTTTGAACCAAATATTTACATACTTTTGATCATTCCAGAAAAGAGGAAAAGCCAGTAGTGACGGAGGCAGTAGAAGAGGTTAAGAAAGAACCTATCCTGGTGTGTCCACCCTTACGAAGCAGAGCATACGTCCCACCTGACGATCTCCAGAGATGTTTGGAATCTCATGTCAAAGAAGTTTTTGGCTCATCTGTTCCTGGCCCTTGGCAGGACATCTCTCTGGAAGATGTTCATCTGAAGTTCAGTTTCTTGTCACGTTTAGCTAATGACTTGGGGCATGCAGTGCCTAACTCCAGGCTTCACCAGATGTGCACCGTCAGGGATGTTCTTGATTTCTATAGTGTGCCTGTTCAGGATCGATCTAAATTTGATGAACTTATGTCCAGTAATCTGCCTCCCAATTTGAAAATCACTTGGGGTTACTGAGCAGTTAAGAAGAATATATTGAAATCGTTTTCCCCCTCTGAGTAAAGGGGCTGCTTCTCCAGAAGTCTTTTTGATACTTTACCATGTGATGTGCCATCATAATTCTATATAAACCTGCTTTTTCTATGGAAGATAGTATCGCCCCTTTTTTTTTCATATCATGAATTAATAAAATGATTTTCTTTGTCCACATTTGCTGAAACTTGCTTTTTTAAATGGAATCAGATCATTAATTTATGTTTTTCTCCAGAGGACACTGGTTAACTTGGGTTTAAGGTGGGAGGCCGTAACAAGTTCAGAAACAGAAAATAGTTTGAATGCTGTTAAGAACTTTCCAATCTATGGGGATATTATACAAGTATACATGCAAATAAGGAAACTTAGATATTCTTTAAAAATAGCTTCAGACTTTAGAAAGTTGTTTTACTGTTTACAAGAGAAGTAGAAAATTGTACAATTTATCTTGGATTAATCTCTTGAAATTAAAGTAGGTTTCTTAAAGTGTATTGCGTGATTTTAATTTTTTAAAGGTTAAAGTTGCTTTGATTTTTGCTTTGCCATTTTTTAAATATAAATGAAAAAAATTAACTATGTGCTAACTGTAAAATACTGTTTCTTTAATGAGATAGCCCAGGTTCCATATTTCAATGCATATTGCCTCTTCAAAGGAGATACTTACCTAAAACTTTTATTTACTTTTTCTATAGTTTTCTTTAAGTGATTTGGGGTACCACTGCTACATTTTTATTTTTAGGTACCACTTATGAGTATCACTAGCTTGTTTTTTGCAGACTTTGATGTACTTAATTTGTGGGAATAACTCAAATAGTTATTAGATGGTTTTGAATGACAAAATTACTGATTAGGTTTGTAATATTAGACTAAGTCTCGCTATTTTTGCCCTTGGAAGACTCAAGCAATCCCCAGCCTCAGCTTCCCAGGAAGCTGGGTTACAGGCGCGCGCCACCATGCCCAGCTATTTTTTTTGGAACTAGGTCTCACTACGGGCCCCAGGCGGGACTCGAACCGCAATCCTTAGCCCCAGCCACTTCATAAGCTGAAGCTTATAGGCACTAGCCACCGTGTCTGGCTCAGGTTGTAATAATTTTTGTTCAACTTTAGGTTTGACTAGGGAGCAATGGAATATTTTCCTGTTTTCCCTTGACTCAACTGATAACTGTAAGAAAAATAATAGAAGGGTTTAGAACAAAAAAAATTGGATTTATTCTGTCTCAAGGTAACACCTTTGAAAAGGGCAAAAATGTGTTTGATATATAAATTTTGGCATGTTTATTAGAAAAAGCACAGTAGAATCATGCCTTGTAAAAGTTACAGCAGACAGATTGTGAATAATTTTTGCATTTAAGGACTTTAGAAGTGTCCATGTGTCTAGAACCCTGGAACATGTCAGTAGAGCTGTTACAACCTTTCTGTGTGTGAAGGGTTCAATATGGAAGTATGACTTTTACATCTAGAATCTGACTCATTTCCCACACAACTTACTTCCAGTGTGGAGAAACAGAAAATGTGCAAAGGGCAAAATGAAAGGGAATGTTAAAAGCAGTGTAGAAAACACTTGGTTACAACCGAGAAGTGTCTTCAAAAACCAAACTTCACATAAGTCTTAAAAGCAAAAGAAATACCTTGGTAGCCTGGTGCAGTGTTTTTCAAAAATGGAAAGTACATTTGGGGGGTCTTTTTAAAATGCACATTCTATTTGGTAGTCAGGAGTTGGGTCCTGAACAACTACTGTTTTTTTTTTTTCAAATTTCATTGATTTGCCACATTTACATAGTTAGAATTTTGGGAATATACCTTCACACCTCCCTATGTGCACATGCCTCACCCTTCACCAAACCTCCAGATCCATAACCCTGTCACCTCCCTTTCCTGTCATCTCTTTCCCCCATCCACTCTGTATCTAGTATCTCCTATCAGCTATTTCCCCCATCCACTCCTATCCAGTATATTTTCGAAGTCTAAGAATTAATTTTCTTTGGTCATTTATATTATGCAAATCAGTGAAAACAGTAACACACTTTCTCTAACTTCATTTAGCATTAACACTTCAGAAGATGCTGTTTCACTTTTTTATTGGTAATAGAATTCCAGTGAGTATATTTCACACAATTTCTTTGATTACCTGTTGGCTCCTGGGAATTAAGGTTGGTTCTATGTCTTGGCTATTGTGAGTAATGCTACTGTGAACAAAGGGGTGCGTAAAACTTCAATTGTTAGTGTTTTCATATTTGAAGAAATACCTAGCAGTGCTGTTACTGGACATTTTTAGTTTTTGCGGAATCTCCTTTCTATTTTCCATAAAGACTGCCCATATTATATTCCCACTAACAATGGATGAGTGTTCCCTTTTCTCCACATCTTCATCAACATTTGTTTCTACTCATCTTGACGAAGACCAGAGATCAGTCTCACTGCAGTGAGATGATAGCACATGGCTTTAATTTGCTTTTCTCTTACAATAAGTGATAAACATTTTTTTCATGTGTCTAGATATCTTTAGAGAAGTATCTGTTCCCCATTTTTTCATTGCTATTTTTTGTTGTTGAGATGTATGAGTTGTCTATATATTCTGGACATTAATGCCTTGTTGGACATGTGCTTTACAAATTTGTTCTCCCAGTCTGTAGGTTACCTTTTAGTTTTTATGGTTTCTTTTATGGTACAAAAGCTTTTAAGTTTGATGTCCCATTTGTACATTTTTGCTATGTTGCAGTTGAAATTGCATCCCCAAATGCATCTCTGTTTGTTGATGTATAGGAGTGTATCTCCTGTGTTTTCTGTATTTTATGGTGTCTGATCTTAGATCCAAGTCATTACTTCATTTTCAATTATTGTGTATGGATTTCAGATCTAGTTTCATTCTTTCTTTTTTTTTATTGTGCATGGCTGTTCAAGTCCCCAACATTTATTAAAGAGACTTTCTCCATCATATGATCATGGCTCCTTTGTCAAATATTAATTATACACATCTGTGTGGATTTATTTCTGAGCTCTCTTTTCTAGTCCATTGCCTGTGTTTCTGATTTTATTCTAAAATGTAATAATCAAAATGTTTTGATTATTATTGATAATAATTATCAATTATTATTGATAATTATCAATTATCAATTAAATTATCAATTATCAGTTATTATAAATAATAATTATCAATTATAATTATTATTAATTATTATTATTTGTAATTATTAATAATTATATATTATTATTAATTATAATTATAATAATTATGATTAATAATTATCAATTATTATTGATAATATTATTGATAATAATCAAAATGTTTTGATTATTATTGATGAATACTATAGTTTGAAGTCAGAGAATATGATACTTCCTTTATTTTATCTTGGGATTATTTTGACTATTCAGGGTCTTTTGTAGTACCATACAAATTTTATAATTGTTCTGTTTCCTTGAAGAATGCCACTAGGATTTTCATAGGTATTGCATTGAATTTTAAGTCACCTTAGGGAATATGGCCACAGTAACAAAGTTCATGAACAGTGACTTTAAATTGCTATCCTAAAATCTTTGTTAGGCTCTTGAGTCCTGTGTTCTTTATATAGGACTTCTGATCTTCTTGCTTAGCTTTTCCATCTTAATGTTTATATGCATTTCCTAGGCATGTGTGTTACTTGCTTTTTCCAGTTAGGGTCCAATGTGTTTAATTTTATCTTCATTTTTTAATTCAGAGACAGGTGAAGGAGGGAGGGCATGCTAGAGCACAAAGACTCACTTTCATCTCAGTCTTGGTGGGGAGGGTTAGTCCAGGCGGAGAGATTTGCAAGGTTTCTTCTTCCCTTGCTTTCCAGAGCACATACTATTTTTCATGGTACCGCCCAAATCTGGGGTCCTGCCTCCTTGCCATGCCCCTAGACTATGCACCATGACTCTCTCAGATCTCCCAAAATGTAGGGAGTGGGGGCTCCACAGTCTAAGCTGCCAACAGCCAGCTTCTCTGCAACTGAATGAAACAGTCTGAATTCAGATATGTATTCTTGAAATCAGGTCAAAAGGGGTAGAAGCCTCCAACCAACAAGCCACATTTATAATGCGGCTTCTGCCACCCATGTTCCCTCAGGTTTGTGCCACCTGTGCATAGCAGTTGCCAGTCAAAATATAGTTTAACAACAGGGTTTTTTAATAAGGGAACTCAACAGGGAAACCAAAAAGTCCTTAAAGCCACAAGTGGCCAGTTATCTTACCGCATTCACCATTTTCAGTCCCAAAAGTCCCAAAGACCCATGTCCATTATGGTGTCCCTTTGGCCCTCCAAACCTGAGAGGTAGGCACTCTGCCAAGTCCAGTCTTTCTCCATCATCTTCTCTTTGTTCTCTCTCCAGTGTTCCGAGCTGCTCCACTTCTCCAAGGTACTTCAAACATCTTCAAATACTGATGCACAAATCAGCTTTCCAAATCTCTGGCTGTCTCCATGTATCAGCTCTATGTCACCTTGCAGCGATGTCATACTCTCCACACCAGTCACTCTTCTGATAGCCACCATGGCACCTCACCATCACCAGCTCACTCTTTCAGGGGGCTTCTGCTCAGCCTGGTCACTCAGGCTACCAGCCTGCCATTCTCATGTCATCCTCTCCCCAGAAGCTCTATCTCTAGTCTCTGTTCCTTTCCTTTTTACCTCTTCCTTCCTTCCGTCCGTCCGTCCTCCCTCCCTCCCTTCCTTCTTTTCTTTCTTTTTTTTTTTCTTTTTTCCCCTAAAAGCCAAAGGCTCCAATTTCCCTCTACACACCTTCTAGGTAATACATTCTCTCTTTCGGGTCTACAACCCTTATTTAGGCCTCTTCCACCTCTGTGTTTTTCAGACATAGCTAATGACATCAGTGCCTAAATTTCAATACTGCCTATATTGGGGTACCAACTTCAATACTGCCCATATTGGGGTCCAGGCTTCATTCTCCCCTCACTGACAAAAATTCCCTGCACAGGGTTCATGTACCCACATGGTCTGTCCAGCTGTACAGGCAACTAGTAAGTCTGCCTCTCTGGGTGCAGACTTACCCTCTCCTTGTTTACCCATCTCCAAACCCCAGTAAGCCACCGAACTCAGAATAAGATATCCAATAAGCTGTCACCAGTGATCGAGAGGTAAAATTTCCTGTGAATTCAATATTCTATAGAATTTAGTATTCTATAGTTGTATTTAAGGGAACAGTTTATCAGAATCTTTCTATTCCACCATGTTATGGGTCTTGAGCTTCTGCATTCTAAAAAGCTCCTAGGTAATGTGGATCATATTTTGGAAATATGGCCCTGGAGACTAATGTAGAAGTGGGAAAGAATTCCCACTGCCTGAAACAATAGTTCTGAAAACTTTAAATTGGAGGTAAACTATATCCATTAGCAACTCTAGAGGGCGTCACTGGTTTACCGTCCAACACCAGGGCAGGCAGTAACTAAAGGATCTTTGGTTTCCTAAAAAGTTTAAATTGAGTTTGCTGACTTGTTTGCTGAAACAACCAATCTACCAATTGTAAAAGGTTTACATTTCTAATAGTTAACATAGTTAGAGCTCTTTTCAAAAGAGTTATCAGTTAACTCATTATACGTGGAACTGTAAAAATTTTACTTGATTGTGAAATCGAGTGCAAAAAGGGCAGAAGCCACCAAAAAAAGCAGCACGTTTTAAAATGTGGCTTGTCACTCAACTTTCTTACCAGATTGCATCACCCGTGTGCACAGTAGTTGCCAAAGTCACAAAGCAAGTTAAACAACTTGTTTTATTTACAAGGAAAACTAACCAAACCAAACAAACAAACAAACAAACAAACAAACAAACAAAAAACTCCAAAGTCCTAATGCCGCTAGTGACCAGTTATTTTACCCCAAGTACAGTTAGTCTGAAAGTCCCAAACACATGTCCAAGATCGTGCCCCTCCAAACCTGCAGGCACCCTGCAAAGTCCAGTCTTTCTCCAGCGTCTTCTCTTTGCTTCTCTCTCCAGCGTTCCAAGCTGCTCTGTTTCTTCAAGGCACTTTAAACTTTTCCAACAGATGCTGATGCAATGTCAACTTTCCAAATCTGCCGCCTTGTTACAGCTTCAGGCACTTTCATTACCAGGCCAGCCTTCAGTGGCATCTGGCTACATTTACCAGGTCTACAGCCCCTGGTCACCCCCAGCCTGCCATACTGGCATCTGACTCCACAATGACTACTTCTCTGCGGGCCACTCTCCCACCGTAACTTGTCGCCACCACCAGTTCTCTCTTCCAGGGGGCTTCCCCTGGCCAGGCTATTCTCTCAGTCTGCCATTCTTTTCTCTTTTTTTCTCTCTCCTCGCTCCTTCCTTTTATCCTGCATTTCCCGCTTCCCATTTTCTCTTGTGGTTCAGATTCTGCCCACCAGGCATTTTGGCCCCATCCAATTTTTTTTTTTTTTTTTTTAAAGAGGAGGCAAAGACAGATTTAATAGACAAGAGTCACTGAGGGGTACAAGGGAGCCCATTGGTAATCTTACCAATCAGTACAGTCTCTAGTCCCAAGGGCTACATATGGCCTTCAGCCATGTGCTCCCTCAAAATGGCGGCCATCTCACCTTCAAGCCAGGTGAAGAAGCCAATGGTGCCATCGCTTCTTCTACAAAAGCAGGAGATTCAGATCCAGTGAGGAAATAAGAATGGTATGTGCAATTATTTTCCCAAAGGCACAGCTCCAGTATCCTTTCAGCTTCAACTCTACAGTGGCCCTTGAAAGGTCAGCTTAAGGGCACAGGGAGTCTACACCATAGATACAAGAACAGCAACTGAAGCCAGGACCCCAATATGGGCAGTATTGAAATTTAGGCATTGATGCCGTTAGCTGTGTCTGAAAAACACAGAAGTAAAGATGGCCTAAACAAGAAAAGGGTACTGTATATAAACAGGAGAAGGGTACTTTTACTTTGTTGCAAATTCCAGGTGTGGTCCCTGGAGGAGAGACTGTATCACCTAGAGGGTGTGTGGAGGGCAATTGGAGCCTTTGGCTTTTAGGAGGGGGAAAAGAAAGATAAAAAGGCAAGGAACAGAGACTAGAGGAGACACAGACTTTTGAGGAGAGAAGAGTTGAGAGACAGATAAAAATAGCTGAGTGACCAGGCTGGGCAGAAGCCCCCTGGAAGAATGAGCTGGTGGTGGCAAGGAACCATGGTGGCTGGAAGAAGAGCAGCCAATGTGGAGAGTGTAGCACCTCGGCAAGGTGACATAATGAGCTGATACCTGCAGACAGTCAGGGATTTGGAAAGCTGACTTGTGCATCAGCATTTGAAGAAGTTTGAAGCACCTTGGAGAAGTGGAACAGCTTGGAACACTGGAGAGAGAGAGAGCAAAGAGAAGATGAGGGGAAAAGATTGAAACTTTGCAGAATGCCTGCCTCAGGTTTGGAGGGCCAAAGGGACACCATCAAGGACATGGGTCTTTGGGACCTTTGGGACTGAAAATGGTGATGGGGTAAGATAACTGGCCACTTGTGGTTTTAAGGACTTTTTATTTTCCCTATTAATATTTCCTTGTAAATCCCTTGTTAAACTGCATTTTGAGTGTCAACTGCTATATGCAGGTGATGTGGACCTGTGGCTTATTGGTTGGAGGCTTTTGCCCCTTTTGACCTGATTTCACAGCCACTTCAGACTTCTCACAGTGAAAACAGCTCCAAAGCAAGTTCTCTTCAGTTCTCCAGACAATTTCTAAGCTTTGCAGTTTCTCAACTAAACAAGTTCTCAAGTACCAAATTTCCAAGTCAGGTTACACAAGTTAGAAGTTTCTCCAGCATGTTTCCGTGGACTCCCCATCAGCCCAGGCTAGGGCCCCGCTGCGGCATATGGCTAAGGCAGCTCTGAGGCCTCCAGTCTCCCTGCTGCTCTGCTCTGTGCCTTCTCTCCCGGTGCCCATACAATTTTTAATTGTGTCACTAACTGTATCAGTTGGAGCTTTTAAAAACTGCAAATAAAAAGAGAGTTAATAGTAATAATCTTATGAAATTAGTATACAGTTCCTCCTTTGCGGGTTCTCTCTTGTTCTTTTATTCCTTCATATTCATTTCCCCTTCCTAGCTGCCTGCCCTAGGAAATTCAGCACCAGTTTCATCATCAGATGCAAAGACCACAACCTTTCAGAAACTGCCCAACCAATTCCCATAATGATATAATTTTTTCAGTGGGATAAGGGGACTGAAGGAAAGATTATTTACTGTCCAATTGATACAACTTAATCAGGTAAGGGAAGCATCCCTTTTAATTTTAATTATTGAGGGTTCTTCCACCAGCACGTAGCAGTTACCAAAGCCAAAAGCAATTAAAAAACAGGGTTTTATTAACAAGGGAAATTAACCAGGAAAACGAAAAGTCCTCAAAGCCACAAGTGGACAGTTATCTTACCCCAGTCACCATTTTCAGTCCCAAAGTTCCCAAAGACACGTGTCCAAGATGGTACCCCTTTGCCCCTCCAAATCTGAGACAGGAACTCTGCCAATTCCAGTTTTTCTTCAGCATCTTCTCTTTGCTTCTTTTCCAGTGTTTCAAGCTGCACCACTTCTCCAAGTCTCTTCAAATTTTTCCAACAGATGCTGATGCAAAAGCAGCTTTCCAAATATGCTGCCTTGTTGTGACTCCACGCTTTTTCTTTACCAGGTCTGCCTTTGGTGGCATCTGGCCATATCCACCAGGTCTGCCCTCAGCAACCCTTGGTCACCCTCAACCTGCCATTCTGGCATCCAACTTCATACCGGCTACATTTCTGCCAGCCACTCTCTCTCCATGTGGTTCATTGCCACCACCAGCTCATTCTTCCAGGGCCCTTCCCCTGGCCAGGCCACATGGGTCTGTTCTCTCAGTCTGCCACTCTCGTCTCTCCCTTTCTTTTGTTTTCTCTCCTCACTCCTCCATTTTTATACGTACTTTCCTCCTGCTTCCCATTTTTCTCTCACACGAGGTCTTTCAGGCTCCACCCACCAAGGTATTTTGGCACCAATATAGTTTTCAACTGCATCACTACCTCTGAATCACAACAGCAAGTTAAATTCTGAAACTGCCATTGAACAGACCACATATTCATCCTTGTGAGCTTTAGAGATAGAATTGGTGTCAAGGTGAATATGGAACCAGCAAGAGTGAGATTCAGAAATGAGTATGTGGCCTAGTTATTTAAAAATAAGGAGAGAAATAGGGTAGTGTTGGAAGGAAGAATTATGGTGGAGTTTGCTTTGTTGTCTTATTTCCATTTCTTCCAGAAGCTGACCCTGATAGAACTCAATAGCAAGTAGTTTATTCTGATGCACTTCCAGGAAATATGAGTAGAGAAGAGAAATTGGCAAGTGTTCAATAAAGGATTGGTTAGGAGTTTATCCTGGCAGTGATAAGAAGGGAGTATACTCCCTTCACTCCCATCACTTCTAGTTTGCCCCACTGAGAGGTAAAACTGAATCTACACTGTGTTGAAAATGAAAAGTAATTCCAGATATGATTAAGTGCATGTGTGCAGGTATGATTGAGTTCAATCACACAGAGCACGTGTGGATTTACAAATCAAAAAATCAGTACCAAATCATTAACTCTTAGGTTTAGAGTCATTTACAGTGAAATGGCTTCCACTTCTGAGTAGGAGGGAGTTTTATGCCAGATTAAAAAAAGAAAAAAACCTAACTAAAAATATAGCAATAATTATCCCATAGCAGATCATTGGTTGAATAGTCATATAATATCCAGCTATAAATTAATATGCTATTGAGCAAATTTGGTTTTTGTAAGATCAAAGAGAAATGAAATGCTCATGTGATGGGGACAAAGGGACATGACGTGACAGAAAATTTTAATTGAAAAGTTCTTCCCTTTGAAAATATATTGAATGTTTCATGATTACCTAGGTGGTAGGATAGTGATGGTTTTCATTTTTCCCCAAATTATCTAAAAACTGTACTTTTATAATAGAAAAAGTGATATGTTAAATAGTGAGAGAAGAGTCCATTTTATGTTATTATCTCAGGGTCAGCATCTGGAAGAACTGGAAATAAGACAACAAAGCAAATTCCACCACAATCCTTCCTTCTGACAACCCTATTTCTCTCTGTAATTAGGCCACATGCTTATTTCTGAACTTCACTCTTGCGAGGTTCTGTCTTCACCTTGCCACCAATTCTGTCTCTAAAAACTCACAAGGATAAATATGTGGTCTGTTCAATGGCAGTTTCAGAATTTAACTTGCTTGTTCTATCAATTGAACAGTAAATAATCTTTCCTTCAGGCCTTTGATCCCACTGAAAAATTTTAAGGGATTTGATCTTGTATCATGGAAACTGGTTTAGCAGTTTCTGAAAGGTGTTGTCTTTGCATCTGATGATGGAACTTTGGTGCTGAATTCCCTAGGGCAGGTAGTTGGGAAGGGGAAATGAATGGACACATGAGAACCTGAAAGTGGGTATAAGGAAGACTTTTTGACTTTAACTGAACACATACAGTCCTGCTTTCCTCTCTGAAGCAAGCTACAAACAGGCCATTTACCTTTACCTTGAAGTAGCCACACCTAGGTCTGCTTCTCTCCCTAGGAAGCAGGCTACACACAGTTCATTAGCATTTACACTGTTCACCTTTACCATTGATATGCAAAAGCCAGTCACTTGCTCTCTGTCTTCAGCTCTAAAAACTGCAGAAGAAAAAAAACTTAAAAAACACAGTTTAAATTCTTGTGGGTTCTTTTCACCATCCCCAGCCTTCTCAACCAAAATACCAAACCAATGCAAGACTATCAGTGCAGATTAATTTATTTCTAACAAAGTGATTTTCTAATTATCTTAATAACTACACAAGAAACATGTAAGGAAAACTCCGATTACTTTAACATTGTCCAAAACCTTTCTCAGCATTGTCCAAAGTCCTTTCCCAGATTGCCCAAAAATCCTCAATCTCTCAGTTCTGATCATCTCACCAATGTCAACAAGTCAAAGTTCCTCTCCACGTGTTTAAAGACATCTTTCTTTGGGGCGCTCCTTTGACGTGCTCCTCCTTGTCTTCCACGCTGCCTTCTCCTTGTCATCTTCAGGTAGCAGAAACTTCATGGTACCGGACCCAGTCAAGTTTACTTTTTTTTCAGGCCTAACTTTTGCACGGCCTCTTCCAGACACCTGTCAAACTCAGCAAAACAAACTCTAACAGGGAGTTTAAATCTGCAGACATCTTAACTGCATTTAGCACACATGTTGGCAGCCTGGGCCAGCCAAAGGCTACAGGCACCCAGGCCCTGGCCAAGTCCACACGGCTCACATCTTTACAAGATGGCCGATTCCCATATCTCCTCCATTAAACCTCTCTCTCTACCCAATCTCCATATTGGTCTCCAATCTCCTCTCTTTGTTTCCACATTCTTTATATATCCTGATTTCCTGCCTTCCAAAAAACCTGTGTCACCCTTTTTCTCTCCTGCATCTCCCTAAAGAAAAATTCCAACTAAGGTCATTCTCACATTTTAGCATACCTGTCCTTAAAATCTGCAATCTTAAACAAGAGACAATGGGGGAGGGGTAGCACACCCTATCAAACTCACAAAAGAGGAACTTGACAGTCTTTTGTTCTTGACCTTGATAGCATGTGAAATACAGATGAGGTTGATAACTTCAACAAAACCAAATTCACAAGAATTTTGACATATTTTTTTCCCAGTATCATCCAAATAAAACCATTTTTTCATTTCATTTATTATTTGTAGAGAGCTAAGAAATTAGCTCCTATGACAAGGCCAGTCTGCTGCAAACCCATGAGGCTTTTGCATCAGCCAGGTATGCTGCATCCCGATTGGCTCTTGCATTAGCCAAGTATGGGCCCA
>PVHY01001807.1:47619-144538 GCA_004024945.1 Uropsilus gracilis
TGTGGCAAGCATTGATTGGAGATGACCATCCTGGAATGTCTGGAATGTTTATGTCTAATGTATATGAACTCGAGACAAAGCAGCAATAAACGAGACTTGATCAGAAACCTGTCTTGTCTCCATTTCTCGTGTCTCCTGTCCCATCCCCATTCCCACTCCTTCCTCCAGGTCTCCGTTGACGATCCCGCGGGTCGGGACAATTATTCCTTCTTCATACTTGGGTTATTAAGGTCAGTTATTTAAAGTGAACTACAGCCACCCATGGCAAGTGTATACTTCACTGCACAGGTTAGTTTCAGAAATGATTACCTCATGGTGATTTTTGTTAATATGTTATTGAAACTCTGAGATGCTGGTTTCAACAGAGATCTCAGAGGCAAGCAAAATAGAGAAATTGGCAGGTTCTGCAGAAGGTGTTCAGTAAATCTTGAGGGATATCAGGGGGAGCTCAAGGCAGATCAGGTTGAGGGCAGCAGCAATACCTCCAACTACATGGGTGGAATGTTTTGAGATCCCAGGACAAAGGTTGGATTGGTTATTTTAAACAAGAAAGTGATAGGGTGTGTTACTTTTTTTTATTGGTTTTTTTTTGTTTAAGATTGTAAATTTTAAGAATAAATGTTAAAATGTAAGAATGACTTTAGTTGAAAATTTTTTTTTAGGGAGATGCAGGGGGAGAAAGAAGTGAAATGGTTAAGGTGAAATAGGTTTTTTGGAAAGCGGGGAAATTAGGGTATATAAAGGGTGTGCAAACAAAGAGAGGGATTTGAATATGGAATTGCAGAGGCAATATGGAGATTGGATAGAGAGAGAGATTTAATAAAGGAGAGATGGGAATTGGCCATTTGGTAGAGTAAAGATGTGAGCCATGTGAGCCTGGACTCACCGGGGGCTTGGAACCTTTGTCTGACCTAGGCTGACAGCATGTATGCTAAATGCAGTTTAAAAATTTGTAGATTTAAACTTTGTGTTGGAGTTTGTTTTGTTAAGTTTAACTTGTGTTTGAAAGAGGCTGTGTAAAAGTTAGGCCTAAAAAAAAAGTAAACTTTGCTGGTTTGGCATTATGAAGTTTTTGCTACCTGGAAGACAGGGAGAACACAACGTGAAAGACAAGGAGGAGTAAGCTAAAGGAACAGCTAAAAAAACATGATTTTAAACGTTTAAAGATGAACTTTGACTGGACATTGGTGAGATGATTAAGACTAAAAAATTAAAGATTTTTGGACAATTTGGGGAAAGGACTTTAGACAATGTTGAAAAAGGTTTTAGACAATGTTAAAGTAATTTGAGTTTTACATTTTTTTGTAGTAATTAAAAAGTTACTTTGTTAAAAATAAATTAGTTTATATTAATAGTTTTGCATTGGTATGGTATTTTGGTTAAAAAGGCTGGGGATGGTAAAAGGAACTTATGAGTGTAGAGTTTAAACTGTGTTTTTAAGGTTTTTTTTTTTTTTTTTGCAGTTTTTGGAGCTGAAAGCAGAGAGCAGCTGGCTGGCTTTTGCATATTAATGGTAAAGGTGATTAGTAAAAATGCTACTGAAGAGTGTATAGCTTGCTTTGTAGAGAGAAGCAGGCAGATAGGTGTGTTCAGTTAGAGTTAAAAGTAAAAGGCCTGTTTGTAACCTGCTTCGGAGAGGGAAGCAGGCCTGTAAATGTTTCAAGTTAAGTTAAAAAGTCCCTTTGTGGTCGCCCACTTTCAAAAGAACAGGTTTTTGCTAAACCTGAGGGGGGGTTAGCTAAGTGCACACAGAGAAGGAGACGGAAGGTGGAAGTGACTGTTGTCCTACAGGGAGTTGGGGGACTCAAATCACTGCGTTAAACTTTAATTTGTGACTGGGATATTCTGTGGGGCAAGCATGCATGGGATTGGCAAGACTCAAGGGCTGCACAGGTGGTATAGCCATAGAGCGGATGGTGAGGCAGCAGAATTACAATTATTAAGAAAATTTTGTATTTATCTGAAATTTTATATTTATCTACATTTGGAAACATTGAAAGGGTGTCCATTTTTCTTTTAGTTATACTCAGTTTTCTGTCTATTGTCATACTGTTTCTGCTTGAAGAATTTCCCTTAACATCTTTGTCTTTGTAGTAAAGTTCTCTTAATAATAAATTTTATTTTATTTGCTTTTTGAGACGAGGTCCCACTACGTTGCCAGGGGTTGTCTCAAACCCACAGCCTAAAGTGATTCCTAGCATTGGCCTTCTGAGGCTGGGATTACAGGCATGTGCCACCATGCCCAGCTTATTTTAGCTTTTTGTTGTTGTTGTTAAAAAAGATTTTTCCTTTATTAAAAATACTTTTGGGCAATCCGGGCTCCTCTCTGGGGACTGCACATGGGCCAGCCCATTTTGGGGAGGGGTCTGGGTAGTGTTGTCCCCCAGTGGCACCCAACACTGGGAGGTTGGAGGGTCCAAACACAGATCTTAAGTCCTGCCTGCATGACTTAAGGCACAGGCTTGCATGGTATTGGTCGGGGGTGGGGAGTTGGAAACCCCCACTCTGGTCTTACTCCCACTGC
This sequence comes from Uropsilus gracilis, assembly GCA_004024945.1. Taxonomy (NCBI): domain Eukaryota; kingdom Metazoa; phylum Chordata; class Mammalia; order Eulipotyphla; family Talpidae; genus Uropsilus; species Uropsilus gracilis. The sequence goes on from PVHY01001807.1 coordinate 50,144, forward strand.
AGCCAGTCCTCACCAGAAACAATAAAAACACCAATGACCCAGCTTTAGACCTAGTGGAGGCCACAGAAGGAAAAAAAAACCCTGGCACACCCATCTCCTGGGCAGGGTCCAAGAAGAGCATGGAGGAAACCACTGGATGAAGTCCTCAGGTATAATGAGGACTTATCACAGAGTTGCACCTGCACAGTTGGTTGCCAGGGGCTGGGAGCCAAAATCATGGCTCAAAGAGGCCCACAGGAAGAATAAGCTACCCTCCCTTGCCACCGTGGGAGGAAGGCCACAGAAATGTGGCAGTGGCCCAAAGGCTGAACTGCAAACTGCAAACTATGAGATTAAACAAGCAGGACTAACCTTCTGCTGATGTCTGTCTCCAAGAAGGAACACCTCTACCAACAAAGACTGGCAGACAGACTACCTAAGCCAGAGCCCAGAAATATATGGCAAGCAAGAAGCAAAATGCAATTGAAACCAAAATGGAGGAGACAACCAGCAAGAAGGAAGAAGTGCTGATCAGCTCCAAAGGAACAGACTGTATGCAGGTCACAAAGTCACAAATGGAAATCGAAGCAGCACTGTCTACTGAACACCAGGAATACAGATCCTTGTCCAGGAAAAGGACAATGCCTCAGAAAAGAGGTCAATGAGTATATGTGGTCCAAGAAATAGAAAGGAGAGAGGAATTGGAATGACCAGAGGGGGAAGTGGGGGAACCCAAGGGGATCAACAGCTATATAAATAAGTTAATTAAGAAATATTTTCATTTTGAAATAATTATATACCTCCAGGGAGTTGCATAGTTGTATATATTCTTCTTCTTTATTAAGAGATATTTATGTTGGATATAAATATAATATTTTTTGCTTTATAGGTTTTTTTCCTCTCTGTAAGAGTTGTCACTCCATTTCTTCTGATGGGTATAGTTTCTGACAAACCTGGTATATCCCTTTTCTTTCTTTATACATAATATGGGTTTTTATTTCTCTGGTTATCTTAAATTATTTTAGTCTTTAGTGTTCAACAATTGGAGTATGAGGTCTAGAATTTTTTGTATTTTAAAATCTTTCTATTTGGAGTTCTCTTAGATTCTTATGCTTTTGATTGATGCCGTATTATTTTTAGAAAATTCTCTACTGTCAGAGGTTGCAAGTTAAGGTTGATCAGGACTCATGCTGTGGTTGAAGAAAAGAATTTCCATTCTTATCTGTCTTCAGAACACTGAAGATAGAATGGCATGATTGGCCTCCGGTGGGCAGCAGTGTCACCAATTCTCCAATGTTTACCCTAAGAAATATTCCTTGGGAGATACCAACACATTTATGAGTGATCCCCTGCCCTCAATAATCTCATGGGAACTAATATTTTACCCAGTTTAATTGTGCATTAGTCACTCATCCCCCTTGTTTAATTTGGCCACAAGACTTTCTTTTGGGCACTTATTTCACTTGTCTGGAACCTTTAAAAGGACTTGTAGAGTGCGTTAAAGTCGCTGGTTAGTGCACATTTCTAATCAGTCCTCAGCTGAGCAGCTGAGCAGAGAGTCTTGTTCTCTTTTCTCACACCCTGTAGCCAGCTCATTACATCCTGGCGCCTAATATGGGGCATCTTTTTCTCTTACCTTGCCTGTCTACTCTTCTTTTCCTTTCCCAGAGCCAGTCGACCCCCCAGCTTACTAATTTAGCTCATAAGCCACCGGAACCTGATTCAGGTTTTCAGACCATTGTGGCCTCATGTTAACATAAGAGGGGAATAATTCCATGTAAGAAATTAATATTGAATTTGGCCGGTAAATCCAAATTTGCTTCTATCTCTAATTCTACACAAGAAACAACCAAAAAGGCAGGTAAAGCCATAACCATCAGTAAATGGTAAAAAAGAGAAGAGCCAAGTGACCCAAGGAGTACTCAAGGGCCTTAGAACTGTAAGTATGGAAATCCTGGGGGTGGGGGAGGGGGTTAGATAAGCATTTTGTATAAGTAATATGGCAGATATTAAAAGCCAAGGGGTATAAATGTTCTTGTGACAAACAGCTTACAGTTTGCCCTGGATTGTTACCCCATTCTGGGAAAGCATGGGTCAGTGAACTCTAGCACCTGGGAAAATGTGGGGAAAGCTGCTAGAAACAGTCTGAACAAAGGTCACACAATACCTATCCTGTTTTTTCCATTGTGGTAGGTAATACATCAGTGCTTATAAGAGTTAGAGTCTGAGGAAGAAGAAGCTGCCAGTCTTGTAGGCAGGAACTCCCCGAATATAAGCTGGAGGGGGAAGGAAAGTTCTTCCAGTCTTGTGAAAAAGAACCCCACTGGCACATGGCCCATCAGACATCAGCTCTGCTTAAAGCCTTTCCAGCAGAATGCAAAGAGCTTTGAAAAGTTACAAAGTGAATCTGAGGTCTCAGGCCCTACTGCTCCACCAGCTTACTATAAAGAATCAGAAAAGACAAAGACTGACTCTTTGGCCACCCACTATTCAAAAAAAATTGCCAGATGTAACCATGTTGCAACTAGGAAAAAAAACTCAGTGGCACTGAAGGATTCATCCCTGAGGCCTTTCCGTGATCATAGAAAGTGATCATCAGGGTCAGAATCACCCCCCTGGCATAAAGACTGGGATTATAGTACTATTCACAAAATTCAAGAGTTAGTAATTAATAATGGCACAGATGCTCCATTCACCCTAATGCTGATTAAAAAAATCTCTCTAGATAGCTCCTTGTCCCATGGGCTGGCAAACTTTGTGTAAGGCAGTTTTGTAATGTCTAATATGGCATGCAGCTTATCATGACTGCTGTGATGAGCAGGCTGTACAATATATTATTGATAATCCTAATATAACTCAAGAAATGCTGCGTGGAGTAAGCAATTAGAGTGACCTCACCAGGCAGACATCTAGAGTCCAGGTCTATTTTGACCAAGTAAAGCAATGTGCCAGTACAGCATGGCAATGCCTTCCAGATAATGGGCCCCAAAATGTCCTAGAGGTGCTAAAAACACTTTGTGGAATTTTACACCCACGTTAAAAGAGCCATAGAACAAAGAACCCAAAATATAGAAGCCAGAAATGTTCTAATCCGCATTCTGGTGTGTGATGGAGCTAATTATGAAGTAACATCAGTTTTAGACATTACAGGTAGCGGTATTGATGAATGGATAAAAAGAACCCAAGATATCAGCATGCTGGCTTATCAAGCTGAATTGTTAGCAGCAGGTCTTAAGCCATGTGATCCCACCTGTTTTATATGTGGAAAATAGGTTCATTTTAAAAGGAATTGTAGATGGGCTCCTAGAAAGTTCAAAAAGCCAGGTCTTTGTCCCAGAGGTAGGAAAGGCAATCATCTGGCAAATCAGTGTAACTCTAAGTTTCCCATTTACCCCCATTCAAGAAACTGGAGGGGGGGCAAACTCTCGCTGTGCCCCAAGAAAGTAAAAGTGCCCTCTGGGCTTGCCCCAGAGAGGTTTGTTCCAGCACTTAGAGTTTATAAAACCAGTGCTTAGCCTCCAACTTTTCTCAACCTAGCTCACAGCTGCTGCCCTCCTTCCCCCAACAGTGCCACCTTTTAGGTGTTACAGACAACTTAGCAAAACTTTCCCCAGTAACATTAATTTTAAGTTAAAAATCCCAATAAAAAAGTTGTAATATCTCCTAAAAACTGCCACAGGTTATTCAGACAGAAAAATCTAACTTAGCTTTCTTAAGACACTGCAATTTAACCATTGACAAAAATAACATTTCTATTAAAAATTAATAGTTTTCAAAATAAAATTAAATTTATGCTAACACAGCCCCTCTGGGAAAGAGGAGGGAGAAGTGTGGATGCTTTCTAAGTAAAAAGACTTAAAACAAAACTTTTAAAGAGTTAATCATTCGGGGGAATAACTTTTAAAGGCCTGTGGCCATTACAAATGGTTTGTTAAAAATGTCCTCAAAACAATTAATTAACATAGGGGATTCTTCTAAAAAGAGTTAAAATCAGCTAACAGCAGTTATCTTGCACACACATTCTAAAAGAAAAGTGAGGACATGCACAATGTCCTTGTATCTGGCATAGAGGGATGTCTAAAATATGAGATATTTTAGTCAACTCAACTGTGTGCTCACTAGCTTTTAATGGGAGTCATTAAAGTCATAAATCAAACACTTCTAACCAAAGGAAGGCTAAAACAAACAAACACACATTTTAACTCAGGAGCAATTAGAACAAAGTCAGCTAAAACCTAGTTGTAATAAATGGAATTCACCAATGTCTACTATTGCTAAAAAAGTCAGGAAAATGAAGATTGCTTCTTTTCAATTATCCTAGATAACACAGACAAAGAAAAGTTTACCTGTACTGTGCCTGTTGTTAATAATCATTTACCCCAGCATTTACATTATCAATGGAGAGTTCCTTTCCCAAGAATTAAAAGACAGCCCTACAATTTACCAAACATTTGTTTTCCAGGACAATCTATCCTATATTAAGAAATAATCCTTCTCTCATTGTGTGACATAATACAGATGTTATTTTACTACAGAGTTAAAACTTTGGGTACTTAGAACATTTTAAAGGAGGTGTGCTAGTTCCCTAGAAAATTGGGCTCAACAATAAAAAGCAAAGCAATGTGTTTGTATCTTTTGTCTTAATTGTGACATGTCTTAACCTATTATACACGCTTTAAACGAGTTAAATAGTGATAACTATATACTGCCCAGATAGCTTGGTAAGTAAAGCATGAGACCCTCTTTAACCACAGGGTCATGGGTTTGTGATACACATTAAGAACAAAAAATCAACCACATATTATTAGTTCAAAAATTATCTACAGTTACTACAAAAATAGCCTGTGTTAAAGTACTTTTAAAATTAGATGCATTTAACTTACTTTTAAAAATTAGACACATTTAACACAATTTAAACAATTTAAAGAGTTGGTTCTTTAAAAAGTTAAAAGGTGGTTTGATATCTGTGGTCATTGTCTTTCATTCCATCAGTTTTATTTAATATAATTATATAGGACAGCAATTGTAATTTCAAAGTATTCTTAAAAGTTTCAAGAGCATTATATCTACAATCATTTTGTTTTAGTTAGCATAACTATATAAAAGAACAATAAAAAATTCTTAAAGGTTTTAAAAACATAAAGGTGACTTTAAAAAAGGTATAGCAATTAGATCCTAATTTCTACAAAATCTTAAAAGTTTTAACAACCTAAAATGACTTTTTTTTATAGGCATGACACTGAAATCTTAAGACTAAAACTAAACCATTTGCTATCACTATCATCAGCTCTGCTTGTTATTTTTAGAGTTTGCCTAATGGCACTCTATGACCCTTCTGAGAGATACTTTTGGGGTGTTTAGTTTGATTCTCAAAATTATTTATTAAAATTTGAAAAGGATTTGCTTAACTTAAAAACTACATTATCAAAGTTAAAAGATAAACATCTTTTAAGTTCACAAATGTATTCTTCAGAAAATATTAAAAGATAAAGGTATAGATTTCTAGTAATTAGGTTTTTCATGTTGGTCTTGTAGTATGATTCACATCAAAATTGGAGTGTACTTTAAAATACATGCCTTCTGATGCCATGTTTGAGTCAAAATGAAAGAAAAAATTAATTTTAATATCTTAGTAATTGGTTATAACTGCAAAATTAAACTACAACTTAAAATGTTTAAAATCTTAAAAAATAAATTTAACAAATGAGTTCATTTATTACTTTCACATAGTGAAAATATACAAAATAACCAGATTGCAGTAAAATATAGTAAGACTTATTGTATCACATTAATTTCATATGTTTAATTAGGTTGATCATTTTAATAAAAGTTTGGCCTAACTTTAAAAGATCCTGATTTAAAATTAAAAATTAAAAATTTTAATTTTTTAAAAATTAAAAAATTTAATTTTAAAAATTAAAATTTTTACCACCTAGTAAGGTGGTAAAAAGTTCACAGTTTAAGGTACTTTACAAGTTCTTTTCCTCTGACTTGGGAAAGTGAGCCAGGAGGTAAGTAGAAACTTGATTAACAAAGGTAATTAGTCTGTGAAAGCTAAAAGGTTAACAAGAACGCTTGTCTGGTAGATACCACATTGCAAGGTTTGGAGACTTTTCCTTGGTTTACAAAAGAGTAACAAAAAAAGCATTAAAAAAAAAGCCTCACAACCAAACTGTTAATATTCTTAGTTTGGGGACTTAAAAGAAAATAATAAATATAAAAAAATAACAAATAATGAGAACAGTGGTAATGGGATACATATACAGTCAAGTGAAATTACCCAACAATGTTTGTTTAAATAACTTTAAAGTCAAGTCTTTATAATTAAATCTCATTTACATTATTCTAAGGATGGGTACAGTTTTTGGACAAGTTAATCAAAGCTAAATATGCCTGTGGTAATTGGTGATGTAAACAATTAAGCTTTTTTTAAAAATGAAGAAAAGCAAATAATACATATAAACATATGCTTAAATGTTATAGGACCTATAAAACAATAATACGAAATATCATTTCTTTATGATAATATTAAATGCTAAATAAATAATATAAAAGGGTTATAAATAACAAAATAAAATTTTATTTTATGGTAATATGTAATTTTATTTTATAATAATATGAGGTATTATAAAAGTGTATAAGTATACAATTTATATAAGCTATCATGGGATATAAGAAATAAAAATACATAGATAACTAATCCTTTGGTAATATTGTCAACTTGTTAAAAGGTAAATGTTAACTAAAGTTAAATATACTCTCATATGTCATCTACTTTTTGTTATAACTCTTCTGATTTAAATTAATTTAAATCTTGTTAAACAAAATTGGGGGAGGGTGGACCTTGGTAAAAAAATGTTGGTATTACTTTATATTTGCTTGTCCTATTAAAAGTTTGAGAAAGAATAAAGAGCATAATTTAAGTTAAAGTGAAGTGAACCAATCTCTATTATTAGCCATTAAGCTTCTTAGAGGTCCATCAGGCAAGACCCATGGAAACTCATCTAAAATTAATAATAGTAATAATAATAAAAAGGGAGCAAAAAGACAAACCAGCTCCTATGGTAATATAAAGGGACCCTCTGATCAAACAATGGTCCGGTCCAACTCAATTTACAGCGTAAGAGAGAAGTTCTGTTTGTATTACTACAGATAATGGAGAACAATGGATCCCAGCCCGATGACTTAAGCCTTGCTGAAATCCAGAAACTGATGAGAGAGTTGAAAACCAACCAAGAATGAAGATTTGTGCTCATGGACCCAGGAGCAGTCACTATTCCAAGCATCTCTCACTTCCAGCTATGGGGACCCCAGAACTGATGGTGCTAATGACTTACAGGACGTGTCAACAATGTCCAGGAACTGATTGAGAACAAACGCTATCTGCAGCATAAAATGATGCGTTGCAAGAATTGGACTTTATGTATTATGAAACATTTGCTTTTTCTATGCTGTCACTGAAATTTTACTAGTATTTGTTTTACCCCTAGTATGGATCATGAATGTAATTATTCTCAACACCATATTGTGTTTGTAGGAAACGGTAAATTGTTTACAAAGCAAGAGGTTGTATCTCATTTAAATTGGTTTAAGGCTGTCCACCCTTAAATCTGTTCAATTTGTGTTGGTTAAATCCTTCAAATTTGGGGGCTCACTTAATTTCAAAGCTGTTAATTGCTAAATATTAATATCAATGTCTCTTAAGTAAACAAAAAAAGGGGGAGATGTCAAAGGCTGCGAGCTAAGACCAATCAGAACTCATGCTGTGCGGGGAGCAAAGAGGGTGAATGATCCTGGGTAAGCCCCCTAAGCAGGGTGATCCCTAGAGGGGGGGGCCGGGGTGGGGGATTTTGGTGGCTCCACCCACCAGCAGATGGCAGCTGCACAGGGCAGCCATCTGCAGCCCGGATCCGTGGAGCCATGTTGCCCCCTGCTCCTAGCCCAAGGGGAGCATGGAAGGGTGCAGGCTCAGCCATCTGGGCCCTGCCCCAACACAGGGAGGTACTGGCACACAGGTGGGAGAGTGGGCAGGTGGGGGGGAGCCCCTTCCATTTCACTCTCACTCCAGCTAAACTTCAAGAGGAGCACGAACATGTGCAACACAAACCCCGTCATAGAATGGGTGAGATATCATGAAGAAATCCAGTCCACAAGCCTGAGCTGGACACAGCAGATGGACAACTGAGAGAACCAGCACATGCAAGACAAGAGAAACAACTGCAGAGACACGGATGTCATGATGCACACCTATGCGTTCACTGGGCCGGGATGACCAGGACCTCATTTTGGAGATGCCTTCTAGGAGAGCAATGCCCCCTCCCCATGCTACAGGAGAGGAGAGGAAGACCAAAGATGGGGTAATCGACCCCACATCAAAACAGCAAACTGAGCCAGAGGAAATGATCTACAAAGGCCATTGACAGATGCCTGTATTCAGAGAAACTTCTTCGCTGATACTGGCTGGGGATGAGACCACCCAAATCTGACACCAGAGCCATAAGGTAAAGCAGCAAAGCAGCAGAGATGGGATTGGAGAAGATGGCCTGCAGCAAGAAAACATGGACAGATCACAAATGAATACAGACTGGCCACCCAACGCAAATTGAAGACTGAAAACCTACCAGCAAGGCTCACCTGGTTCCAACATCACAGTTCCTCACCCAGTGAAAGGACACTGCCACAGGAAAGAAAGAGACTAATGGACTTAGCACAACTAGTAAACAACAGAAAGAGTGGGGTTTGAGAGAATGGAAGGGGCACCAGAGGGAGGAGGGTGGGGGAGGTATCCCAAAAACCACTTAGAGAGGTTGTGATCTAAAGAACAAAATAAATAGTATTTAAAAAAAAAAAAAAAAGAAAGAAAAGAACTCATGCTGTGAATGAAGAAAACTTCATTCCACTCTTATCTGTCTTCAGAACACTAAAGATGGAATGATTGACCTCTGGTGGGCAGCAGTGTTGCCATTCTCCCAATGTTTACCTAAAGAAACATTCCTTGGGAGATACCAACACATTTATGAGTGAATCCCCTGCCCCCAATTATCTCACAGGAACTAATATTTTAACCAATTTAATTGTGTATTAGCAACTCATCTCCCTTGTTTAATTTGGTTGTAAAACATTTTCTTGGCCACGTTTTCCCCTTGTCTGGAACCTTTTAAAGAACTTGTAGAGTATATTAAAATCACTGGTTAGCGCACACTTCTAAGCAGCCAGTAGCCTCCATGGCTGAGCAATCTCTCATTGTCCTTTCTTGCACCCTGCGGCCAGCTCTTTAGACTCTACCTTTTTTTTTTCTAAATATTTCTTTTGTTCTGTTCTTTTTCTGCATTTCTAAATATGTGAATATTAGATAATTCTCTGTTCTACTTCTCTTTCAACTCTTTCCTTAAACCAATTATATTTGAAAATGTGCCCAAGGTTTAGGTTTAAGTCATCATTGTTGGAAAACTGGAGCTCGGCAAAAAACTATTTTTTAACAAAATTTGGAAGATTATTTGGCAATAACATTAAACATTAATTAACATCAAAATCAAGCTACAATCAACAATTCAGCAAAATCCAGTCGTGTAATTTATGCCTAAATACATCCTTTTGAGAGAGTTACAATGTGAGATTTTTCAGAACTGCAATTTTAAAAAAAAGTCATCAAGATTGTATGTATGGTTTGTGTCCTTCTAGGTGAGGGTCAATAAACTCTTGTGACATACTGTACAGTACTTACAGGACAGTAAATATTTTAGATTCTGTCTTTGAAGTCAGAAACTTTGAAGTCTCTGTCACTATTGCTCAGTGTTGCCATTTTAGCACAAAAATAGCCATAGATACAATGTGAAGGATGGTTGTGGTAGTCTACTTATGTTTTATTTATGGACACTGAAATTTACATTTCAGATAATTTTTATGTCACAAAACAGTACTTTTCTTTTTCCCGAGAATTTGCAAATGTCAGAGACATTTTTAGCACACAGAAAACAGAAAAACAAACTATAGGACAGATTTGTTGTTTTTCTTTTTTAGCACTTTGATGACTCTGGATATGGAGAATCAAAATGATCATATCTGAGGTCAAATTACAGGTACTATCTTTAAGAGGGTAGTCAAGCCCAAATAGTCCCCAAATATTCATCAGGAATATTTGGAGGGATGTTGGGAGAGATAGAAGTGGAAGGTGGTTGGTGGATAATCAGTGAAGTGAAGATGAACCAGTAGAAAAGTATTTTGAATTATTTTGTAAGTATGATGAGGAACCAATGAAGAAATTGCGGTAGTAATAATAACATGAAGGCACTTCAATTTAATCTATCTAGACTTTTTCTTTTATCCACTTCTTGATACTTCCATTATTTAGAATAAAGTCATTCTATTAAGAATGAATGTGTTTATCAGTTTTCCTTGCAGAAGTTTTCACATTTCCCAGACCTGGACAATGAGAATACCTTACTCCTTTGGCAGACAGTTGTATGTAACTACAATGGTTAATAGCTACTATATATATTATGCTACAGAATAGTTGCAAAGGTATCTAATAGCCACTTCCTCACTGCTCTCACCTTACATCAGTATAGTCCATTGTCACAAATATTGAACTAATATTATGAAATAATGTAATACATTATTCAGATCTCTTTAATCTTTCCTTAATTTTTTTCCTGTTCCAGAATCTCATCTAGGATACTACCAGTACTTGCCAAGCCTTCTTAGAGTCTTCCCGACTAGGACAGTTTATGATTAGCTTTTTCTGAGAGAATCAGTCAGGATATAGCCAAAACAGACCCCCAAACTCATAATACACATGTGTTTTTTTAACACGAAAATATGCAAAGTAAACATTTGTCGAAAGTACATACTATTTTATATTATTTGTTTTGCTGTGACAAAAAATGCTGTTAATTAAGTAATATAGCAATGAAAATACTTAGTTAACAGTGACAATTAGTATAGGTAATTATAGAAATAATTTATGTAGAGAAAGCATAGCAATGTTCTTTAAGCAAGTGTTGGATTTAGAATGACTTAGATTCACAGGGAAATTTAGAAAGCCTGTTTGCCTGTGTTTTAGATGACTCTTCTTCAAATCCCTCACACACTCACATTTACAAGTTTATAAGTAAGAAATACATGCTGTCACTCAGCATCTAATCCTCAGTGTTAGTGGAATAAATATTCAGTCTGAAATATCCACTCTTGTGACTAATGCCATTAAAGGCCCCATATTTTCACTTTTGACTTTTCAAACAAAAGGGGAATACCAGAAAGATTTGTGCTGTGTCAGTGTTGATTTAGTGGACAAATATTTCAAAATACAGCACAGATTAAACTTTGTCCTTCCACTGTAAGAGAAAAGGCAAAATAATGAACATACCAGCTCTTCTCACTCCCCACAGCATTAATGTAACAGATTCTTCAGTAGCAAAATATTCCCAAAAGTGTAGAAAATAGCTTTTTCTTTTTCTTTGAATTTGCAATAATGGGGACACACAGGCTTAATGTAAAACTTGCCACAGTGACAACTTGCAGCTGATGAACCTATAAAATAGTTTGTATAAATATTAATTTGTATGTTTAGTAGATAACAATAGGCGTGAAGTGTGGTGTGATGCTGTTTACATTACTGTGTTGATCTTGATATAACTTGAAAGATTATGAGAAATCACCTGGTAAATGGTGGTAATTCATGATGAAATAAAATATTTTGTAGTACTTTCTACAATTCTGATCACTTATTTAAAACTATTTCAATATTAATGCTGACCTATAAATTAATGATTTAAACTATCACTTTAAGAAATAAAATACATTAACTGATTTCTTTTTTAAAAAATAATACACATTTTATTGAATAAGTTTTGTTTAAATTTGCCTTTTGGGTGTTCCTTCCCCTTCCTCCATCCCACCCCCTGGTCTCTCCATCTCTTCTTCCACTGCCTTATATTGTTTAAGTTTTAGTCCCTTGGGTTCTTCCTCTTCTTTACAGTAACAATGTCCTTTTGTCCGGTATGGACGTAGTTTTCAGGGCCGTGGTGCTTAGTTTTCCAAGTGTCTTTTTGCTGTTGGCCACCAGTTCACACAAGATTGTGTTCTTTCAGTGCCTCCTCCTTTCTGATTGACTGCTCGACCCATCTTCTGTCATATTTTGCTCCTTTTTTGTTTTGCAGTTCTCGTTGCTGGCGTTGGGAGCATTTCTCCCGGCCAAAGTTTGTGCACCTGTTTTTTTGGTCGAGATAGGCCCTGGCAGATGGTTGGTCCGATTCATTGTGGGGCCACTGCCCGTCTCTGTGGCTTTCCTCACCCCTTAAAGTGGGAGGATCCTTTGCTCATGCTAAAGGCATCTCTGAACAGGAAATTCCATTCCCAATGTTGTAGATTTCAGTGGTTGTATTTCTGAGGTAGTTTGTCTCTATAATCAGTCTTATAGTCCTGTGTCCCATGGATCTGACATGTTCATTGTTCCGGAATACTTTTTCACCTCTGTATTCATGTGCAACTGCCTTTGAGTCACTGATTTAGTTGCTTCTGGTGAGGGTTGACTGGATTTGGAGAAGACAAGAGGGAATGACCCCAACCACCCACTACCCTCTGCCAACCCCACCCCCCACCAGCCCGCGTGTCCGGCAGGGGCGGGGGCTCAGGGCCCAGCAGCATGGCTGAACTGGGCTATCCCCACTTTTCAGCCACCTCGTGGTATGGTGATGGGGGGGCATCCCAGCTGCTCCCTGTCACCCTGGGAGATGGCAGACCCCTGCACCTTGTGCTCCCGGAACCCCAAAAGAAGTGTGGCAGGCTGGGTCGCTGGGAACTCAGGGCCCTAACCAATTTCTGTTGCTTCTACAGAGCAAAAGTTCTCCAAATTCAAATTAAAAGACTCTCCAGGAACTGTTGTAACTAAAAGATAGATGTATATTTAGAAATCACTGTTAATCGAATAGAAATTTATTTTTAAAATCTTATTTGTAATTAGTTCAAATTTGTAGTTATTTTGCTAAAGGACACAATAAAGTCATGATAATTTATGACTTGTTAATATCTACAATACTCTTTGAAACACTGCTTGCTTTAACATGTACTATAATAATACAATTGCATGTGGTAGTTGCTGACTTTTAAAACTCAAAAAAACTGTAAAACTCAAAAATTTAGAGTTTTACAAATATTGTTGATTTTTTCATGGTGAAGGTATATTTCTTTATTTGTGAAGGTATATTTCAAGAAAAGAACAATCCAGCCCCTTGATTTATAATTTTAAATATTTATAATCTTGCATGCAAGTCTCAGTTTTTAATCTGCTCCAGGTCCCACAGATGCAATGTATAGTTACATATACCTACTTCTGGAAGACTTCTTGGTCATTTAGCTCTGATCAGTCAAAGATAGTCTGGGAAACAGAGGCTAGGCCAGGAAAAAAAGAAAAGCGATGATGTTTGTTGAAAAGTCAGTTTCTACCAAATAATCTCATCATAAAAGAAGCCTTAATAACTTCCACCAGGTTTTCAAACTTACCTTTTTGTGTCTGATTATAAGTATTATTTGCTCTAAATTATAGTGTCAGTTTTCAGAATTTTATGTGAGTTACTATAGTATTTTCTAAAACTTTTTATAACTTTTACCACCAAAACATAGATGACTTTTTTGCTTTAAAGGTTATGCTAGTATAAACCTGAAAAAAAAATTACTACTTTGTCAAATCCACAATTTCATGAATGTTATTATATAAGATTTAAAATGGAACATATTTTAAATGAATTAAATGAAGCATCCTCCACATTGAGTCACTAAAACTCAGAAATACAAAAGCATAATTTTTAATTGATTATATATTTCTTACATCATTGTATATCCCATTATTCTTCTACCACATCACCTGTGAACCATCACCATGATCCCTTGTGCTCATCCCTCCCAATCTTGTCTCCTCTTTCTGCCCCTTCCTTGATGTATGCTTCAATTCTGTTATTAACTTACTAATTTTAACTTTTCTTGTTCTTTTGTTTGGTTTATCTATATCCCACATAGAAATAGACCACTAGTATTTATCTTTTTTCTTTATAACTTCAGTTAGCATAATTTTTTACCAGCTCCATCTATGTTGGCACAAGTGCCATGGTTTTTCTTTTTGATTACTACATAATATTCCACTGTGTAAATATACCACAGCTTTTTGATCCATTCATTGGTTTTGGGGCATTTGAATTGTTTCCACATCTTGGCTAGTATAAGCAATGCTGCAATAAATATAGGAGTGCAGGTTTCCTCTTGAATTAGCATTTTTGTGTCCTTTGGGTGAATTCCCGGAAGTGGGAACATTGGATCAAATGGTAGCTCCATTTTCAATAATGTGAGGGTCCTCCACAAAGCTTTCCACAGTGCTTGTTCCATAAATCAAAGCAATTTTTTCTGTAATAGAAAAAGACCGCTTTTCAAACATATTTTTCCAAAGGTGATGATGGTGCTGGTAGCAGGGAAAACACAAACCAGCTCAGGATTGTATCTTAATCTTCTCCTGTTGGTAATAACCCAACGCCAGGTGAATATTAAGTCAATTTGAAATTCAGATTCCAGCAGAAATTTTCTTCAAAAGGTATCCTCTATTCTCTCCTCCAAATCTGGATGCAAGGACAATTTAATCCATGAAGGGCAGAAAGGGGAGGGTGAAGGTCAAGAAACCTAGATAAAAAACTAGTTTTGGTCAGCTTCTCTAGCCTGGTGGAAGAGTAATTTTTCTGCTCTCTAAGCATCAGCACATCTTGCATACACTGATAAAATATTTAGATGTAACTGTAACAGTTTGTCTTTTGACATGGCCAAGGTCAAGTAACAACCCTACTATTGCCCTCTGGAGTTGGGCTTGCTCAGTTGGGTTTTTATTGTCCTTGAAAATTCTCTGAGTGTCAGTTATATTTTTATCAAACCTCTGGTGAACCCACATACCCCATTACATGTACTAACAGATGAGTTCACGTGTTGCCCATAATGATCCTGTGGGAGAATAGAAGGCCTTCAGCTCTCAGAAGGCTTCTCAGGGGGATTACGGTGGCCACCACTGTGAGAATATGGGAAATCCCAGAACCCTGTCACACAACAGGACTTTGCGTTTTCTCTGCCTGAACACGCAATGACTTCTATTTTCCAGAATTCCAAACAGGAAGCACAACAAAAGTTTCCTCTGAGGTTTAATGGAAGAAAAATCCCAGAAAATAAATTATATGATCAAACTGATAAGATTAAACTTGTTTGCTCTAAGATTTTAAAAATAAGCTTTAATATTTATTGATAGTGTGCTTAAAGGTAAACAAAAACCTCCATTTTCTTTCATCTGTTAAGTGAAAAAAGTTATCTGCTCTGAGTAATATATTAACTTGGTTATATTTTTATTATTTTACATACACTTCACCCAAATATTTGCATATACCCATCAGCCCCTTGTGCTCAGGACTTAAATTTTACTTTTATTTTGCCTTATAATTTTATATGATTTACCATTTTATAACTTAGAAAGCTGAAGCATTTGAAAATTAAGGAATTTCCCTGATGTCAGGCACACTGATAATGAGGGAATCAGGGTCCAATCCAAATCTTTCTGATTTCAGAGACCAGTGGTTTCCCAATTATGCTTCAAGGGTTGTAAAATTTAGCAAACATGGGGTCTGTCCTTCAGGAATTTATAACCTAGAAGCACAGTCCACAATCTGTAGGTTGGCTCCTCTGTATATTTTAACAATGACCATTTGCATTGTTACAGACATCCCTCAAGGAAGGGGGTACCATTTCCCCTGTCTTCTTCACTGAAAAGAGGTAAAAAATATTTGGCCATCTCTCCTCTTCTGAAACACCATGAAGACACCATTACAAATGAAGATTTTCCTTTACACATAAAAATGTTTTTAAGGGTGACCTCCACCCAGCATTCAGAGTGCCCCCATATCTATATCTGATGTTCCCCCCAAATAACCAGCCTAATAGGATCCGTATACCAAAGAGTTATACTTTCAGGAGGTAGATGCTGTTTCCCTATACTAGAGAAAGGGCAGTTGTCTAAGTTGACTTAGAGTAGAAGATAGAGAAGGAACTAATACAGAAGAGATCATTGCTGGGAGTTGAGAGGAGTCAAGGGAAACAGCTTAGGAAACAACATGAGGCTTCATCAATATACAGAAAAATGAAACAAAGGGTCAGATTACACCAAACAAAAAGCAGACCTAGAAATTTCACTATAAAATTGAGGCTACCTGTGGGGGAGAGAGGGATTATGGTGTCTGATGATGGGTGTCTTTGGGGTGTGTGTGGTAACATCCATCTGAAGAAGGGTGACCCTATACCACTGAATCATATAGTGTTATCAACAAATGTTTTAAAAAATGCAAATTAATTTTCCTAATGATGAATGCCTTAATAACATGCAAATTTAAATCCAAGCATGTTAAGATCTGAGTAATGGCATTTTACCAGAAGTAGACTTAACATTTGCAGAGTGCTTTCTCACATTATTTCATGCTTGATAATGTGATATAAACTGTTCAGAGAAGTCTAACAAGGAGCATATTTTAATTAAATTACAGATTACAAATAAACAAAATAGATTATAAATAAATAGAAATTAAAAAAAAAAGAAAAGGAAACTGTTCAGAAACCTGACCTCTGTGATGAAATGTGACACCCTGTTATGAAACACCTGGACAGAACACGCTAGTTAGCCTAGACCTCTACAGAACGCCTGGTAACTCACTGTAGCCTGTCACTGGGGAGTTAGACCAAGAAGCAGCAGGCCGTTTCTGTGGAGACAAGCTCTACTTTGAAAAATAGGGTGGAATGCTTTGAACAATATAGGTTATTGAGCAACAGGTAAGAGTTCCCTGCTCCTAAATTGGCTCAGAGAGTCTTCCAGCCACATAGAGCTTCCTTCAGCTGAATTCAGGGTGAGTTTTTGGGAACCAATGTTGTCACTGCTTAGTCAAAAAGGCTTACTTTCTGATTTCAACTCTCAGGGCACCTGGTAAGTCTATTTTGATTTTCCTGTGTGTTTCTCTCTTCCCAGAGGGCTGCACGGTTCTCTGAGGAAACCAGCAAGAACACCTGTGTGGCTGGTTTCATTGTTCAGAAATGCAGATTTATGTCAGATGCATCAACCTGAGTGCGAGAGTGTTGAGAGACTCTCTTGGAGGCAAAATGTACGCTTCGCTGCAAAAATTAGGGTCCTGTAAACGTGAGTTTATAGAGAGATTATTTCTTGACTGGAGAAGATTTTATTGTTTGGGCAAATCAAGAAAGATTTATTGATTGGGAGGAGGAGGCAACAATCCTGATGAAGAAGACAGAGACAGGTGCCTAAAGAGCTTGGATTAGTAATTTAACTTCCGTGAGTGACCTGTTGTTCTTATTTTGATGTTTGCCTCCTGCTGTGTTGATGTCCTGATAGTTCTTGACAGTCTGTCCTCACACATCAAGGTCACTCAGAGGTGGTGACTTGATGCCTTTCTCACTGAAAGTCTGAGATCTGGAACCGAATCATCCATGTCACTCTGAGCTTACAGATTACTTTCTGTTTCATATTTTGAAGGTTCCCTGCCTTAAAGATTGTGTGTGCAGACAGTTGAGTTTTTATTTCTTGCTGTGTTGTTGCTTTGCATACTTTATCGACACTGTGTAGTGTGAGTTTTTGGCTTTATTGACACTGTGTAATGTGAGTCCCCCTCTGCTGCAAGGATGTGAGAAAGCCTGGAAATTTCTGTTGGTATCTTCCATTTTCAGAAGCTGTCTACAAAAATTCAGTTAGGCTTGTTTTTTATATTCTTAGAGACCTCTATCCCTCTCTGGTCTTTCACTTATCATTTAATCTTTTTTCCTAATTTTTCAAATACTTATTGAACAGTGATATGTGCCAGATACTAATGGAGGTATTAAGTATTACAGTATTGAATTCCTGCCCTAGAGAAAATTAAAATCTATACTCTAGAGCCATCCAACTGATATTCTGTAATAATAAAAGTGTACTCTATGTGCACTGTCCAATGCAATAGCAAAATATGAGTAGTGTAATTTAGGAAGAACTAAGAATCACTCAGTCTTCTACCCTCCTTGTTACATAGTGTTCCTTGCCCTTCATTCAAAGCTGAGAATAGACTCAACCAATTGAGCATGGTCTTTTAATGTACTGCCTGTGGGGATGAAAGATATGTAAAGAAATCACTATTAGAACTTTCCAAACACTATCCATCACTGAATATACAAGCATCACATGACTCTAGAGGTTCAACAATTATTGTGCTCTTATAGATATTTTAGTGAAATTTGAAGAACCTTGGAATTTGCAAATTTCCATTTGAGAATCTCTAGTGTAGAACTTTTCTTGTGTGTGTATGTGTGTGCACATGCACGTGTGTGGCTTTTCTTGTTTCTTTGAGTATATAAGTGACTGTTGTATAAGGAATTTATAGTACCTAGGCAGATAGGTTGAGGTTTATTAGACTTAGGGATGATTTTTTTTTTAAGAAATAATGTTGACCTTTGCATGGATTCCAACTAAACTTCATGTTGGCAAATCTGCCTTTATCAACTTGTGAAAACATATCTTTATATAACCCATATTCCAAGGGAATGACTATGGGATTACTGATCATATGACTCTAGTTTGGCTGGAAAACCTGAGACACAATTCACAAGCACACATAGTTGACTGATTAGATGTTATCTCTCTTTGTGTATCTCCTCCTCCAGCTCTCTCTGTTCCATCAGTTCATGTCAAAACCACATCAACTATCATCTAACCTCTTGTATACACTTTGGTGTGAGTGGCAAAAATCCAAATATCGAATCAAATTCACCATAACCAAGATTTTCTGATAAATCAGAATCAATACATTAACACATCTAATAGGAGTGCCAGAAAAATTAGGAGCTCAAATATCTAGTGTACAGTAATTAACTGAGCGCTGAGATGCAAAGCAAAATTTTAGCTCTGAGAGATTCTCCCAAACAGTGAAGTCTTTGGAAACTTGGTAGATCATAACTCTTGCTCCTAACCCTGACTTTCTGAGTGAGTCCCATTTTCTTCAGGATAAGAATAATTACATATCTCTGTCACCCCAAATTCCACGTTCTACCCCAAGACTGGTTCTCTGTGATTATCTTGGTTCAGTTTCTGAATTTTATAGTTTCAGTCACAGATAAGGAAGAGTCCAGGTTGAGCATTAGGGTGAGGCAAGAGAGGTTCCCAGAATGCAAAATGTCAGGGAGGACTGCAGGGGTTTTGTCACATAAGTAAATTTTCCTATCTGGATATTCTCTTGCCTCACCTTTAGCTCTGACTCTGAGAGTGACTGGCCATGTCTGGGTTCCATTTCCAAACTGGCAAGGGGAGAACATCCCTGACACATTCAGGATCAGTGTCCAGCCCTGACCCAAGCATTGGTGGTCCCAGGATTGATGTCACATGGTATAGATATAATTATTGAGTCTCCATCTCAGGCTTTGAGGACAGTCCTTAAAGAGGAACCATGGAACATGGAAGCAGGTAGAAAGATGGAGTTTTAGATAAGAGGAACACCTCCTATCTCTCTAGCCCCCTCTAGCACACTAGAGGGTGGGCAACAGCACGTCTCTCACCTGTAACCCAGCTTCCTAACCTCTTTGGAATGTCCCAAGAGACATATGACCTATTAGTGATGACTATTGCCCCCACAGGTAAATTCTCCTGTAATCACGAATCCCTGCATCCTCCCTGTTATATGTCACGTATGCTTTGCTCCTTCCTCATTACATCATTCTAACATTTCCTTGTTGGGGTATATAAGGAGCTTCACAACTTCATTAAAGCTAGACCTGGACATGCTTCCCAGGATCCCCATTCTGTGGGCTAGCCTCACAGATCACTATCAATCTCTTCCATCTCGATTTCTTCATTTCACACACGACTCCTAACAAGGAACCATGACTTAGGAAGAAACTTCAATATATTTTCCCTTATCCCAATGTTTTCTATTACAAAAAAGCACTATGAATAAAATATTTTATTACATTTTGATAATTTTTTTCTAATCCTGTTATGAATCTTATGACTTCTAAGCACATGCATTTAATAATTTCCTATATGAGTATCAGTGGAATTGTTAAAGTTTAGTACATATAGTTTAACTGTTTAGGAGCTTGCAGTCCTCTTGGGGGATAAGACCAGATGCAGGATGCTTGTGGAAAGTCAGTCAAGTAATTTAAATTAATTCAATTTGGAAATAAATTCTATGTTAAATCAATATGATATACCAAATAATGACAAGAATTGGAAAAGGATTTATTAAATAGGGAGAATCAACCATAGATTCTTAATGACCTCTTATTTTGGAACAAGGGAAACAGCAAATAAAAAGGTTTAGAGAAGGATCAGATATGTAATATTTATGGAGACTGATATACTACATGTCCTATTTTCCTGCCATGTATGAAAGACCCATGACATTTGAATTGATGCTACCCTCTGTCAAGAACTTCCTAGAAGTGAGGAAAAATACTCAAACTCATTCCATCTATTCAAAATAATTCTATTGCCTATGAGTTTAGGTCAACACAAAATGGTCAGTAAAAATGGCTATGATGGAGGATCAAGTAGAAGTGTTTCCTTTGTAGAAAAATCATTTTTTATTGCAAAAAGGCATTTTCCTCTTGACAACTACCTCCAACCTGTACTGATCCCTTCTTGCACTGAAGAATTGGTCATCAAGATTCCTTTTTGCTCTTGCACTGACAAAGTCAGATCATTTTCACTGCAAGTTTTTCTATTCACAAGTCTAAACCTTAATGCTTTTATTCTGCATTTCCCCACAAAATAAAATTTAGGATCTCTTAGAGACTCAAAAAATATTGAGGGTACACCTAAAATGTGGTGCATGGCTACGACTGCCTCATATAAGAAATTTCAGAACTAAATTTTTCAAAGACCTCACTCTTTTGGTTTGGTTTTCAGGATTAATTTATTTCTTGTTCCCAATCATTTTTATTGTGGTAAGGTCCGTTTAAACACTGTATTTTCTTTACAGTTTATGGATTCAAATATCTGAGACTGAACCAAAAAGAAAACCTGAACAGACCAATCACAAGCAAGACTTCATGGTTTTTTTTTAATGAGGAACTGGTGACTTTTCCATGAGTATAATTAGAACAGAACCCACAGTTGCCTTTTTGCCTTAGGCTCTCACTAGCTCAGTACCAAATTTATAATCTTCCAACTGTTCATAGTTTCCTGCCCCCAGGAATCTTCAAGCTCCTTCTGTGACCTCCTTCTCTCTTTGTTATTTTCTTCATGTTCTCTCCTCTCTGTGCTCACCACATTCTCCCGTGGAGTGATGGCGCCCTTTTATAGTCTCCTCCTAGGCCCAGGTGTGCCCACTAATGTATGCACATACCTAAGCATTAACAGTCACCAGGAGGGTGCAATACCACAGGAGCTGGTCAGAGAAGCTAATGTAAAAACTCTGAAAAACACATTTATTCTACAGAGGAGAAAGAAAGAAGCAGGAAACAGGCAGGAGGGAGGAACTATCCATTTTCTCTCCATAATGGAAACACATAAAATGACTGATCAAATATACATGGACGGCAAACAATATTTTGACATTTACCACTCCACTGGAAAGGCGTGAACACAGAGACAAGATTGTGAATTTTTCTTTTTCTTAAAAAGAACAAATAATAGGAACTCTAAAAAAAAAGCTGGGGGTCTTACCATGGCAGGAAGGAATTAGGGAATTAAAACAAAACAAACACAAACTATTTCTTTCTTATGCAATTTTACCCCAGGTAGGTATAGGGCTGAAAGCTGCACAGAGCCTTCCTATAAGCACTTTAGCACACAGGACTCCCTTAAATCCTAACAAGCATCCTGTGAAATAGGTCAGTTGGGTATTATCCCAGCTGAGGAATTCAATTTCAGCTTATTCAACACTGAGATTTACTACAGTGTTATGAAGGACAGGGCAGGAGATTGTGTTAGATTGAACTGCGTTTTCCAGTTCTACGCCTAATTGTTTATGAGATTTGGAACATGTCACATAACTTTTTTCCTCATGTATAAAACCAATATAATGCTTATTTCTGCACATTCTCTCCCTTTTCCAAATGCTCTATGTAGTTTGCACTATGTCTCATGAAATCATTTTGGCTAAACCTTGTCTGAAATTTTCCCTGTGAATTTAAGTCTGACTTAAAGTCTCCTGTTCCACAGCAGGACAGAAAAGATCACTTTGCACATTGCCAATGCCACAGCTGATAGTCACCCCGACAAGTGCCCTCTCAGATGAACCAGTGCACATCCAAGCTGCAGGTCTGCCCCCGTCACAGGTGGTGACCCTCATGGCATCACTAAAGGATGAAAAGGGCAATCTGTTCCAGAGCAGAGCCTTTTACAAGACTAATGAGAATGGTGAACTGGACCTGAAACAGGATTCTGCACTTGGAGGTGATTATGTGGGGACCCATCCCATGGGCCTCTTCTGGTCCCTAAAACCTGAGAAGTCTTTCAAGAGGCTGCTGAACCGGGATGTGAACAGTCCCTTTAGAATCAATTTGGACCTTTATGACTCATGTTGCCTCCAACCCATGGAAACAGACCGACCTAAGGCCAGTCAGACAGTGCAGCGCTGGTTCAAGAGCCCTGGGGTGCAGCAGGTGCAGATCCGAGAGGGGCGCCTGCGAGGGACCCTTTTTGTCCCTCCAGGTAAGTTTAATCTCTGGTGGTAGACAGGGTATTGTGTGAATGGCAACAAAACAGAAACAAATGCCATCACCTTATTGGTGAGCAAGTGTTTTAAAACTAATATTAGTCTACTCTAACTAACTTTAATTAAATTTAAAAACCATTGTGTGTGTGTGAAGGTAGAATTCATTTTACTTAGACTATATTCTCATTGACCCTCATTTCACTCTTCCTGAACCTGCCTCTTCCTTTTTTTTTTTTTTGCTCTTAGGGGAAGGTCCTTTCCCAGGAATCATTGATTTATTTGGGGGTGCTGGGGGTCTAATTGAATTTCGTGCTAGTCTTTTGGCCAGCCGTGGCTTTGTGGCACTAGCATTAGCATATTTTGCCTTTGAAGACCTTCCCAGCACTCTGGATGAAGTGGACCTGGAATATTTTGAGGAAGCTGCTAACTTTCTATTATCATGTCCAAAGGTATGTATAATACTTTTCATTTTATTTTTTTTAATTTTTAATTTTATTTCTAAATTCTTATAAATTCTTACATAAGTAAATAAGGTAAATGGTTACTTTTAATTTTAACTTGCAACATTACAGCAAATAAATAACATTTTTACGATGTTCTCCCTATTTTACCAATCTCTTTAGAACTGGTGACAGAACAGTTTATAGATAAAATAGGAATGATATTTACCTAGTAGGACTGATGGCTAGATTAGCGATCAATTTATTGATAAAGGACACAAAGAGTAAGTATTGGGATTATTAGGAATATTTTTAATGGAAAAATCAAGACTCCTTACACTTAAAGACTCCTTACACTCCTACTTTGACATTTCCAAACATTGTGGATTTTCACTGCATGGAGTGATGCTGAACTAAGTCACAGAATCCTTTGATTCAGAGCTAGTGTACCAGTGTAGAGCAGGATCATCAGCAAAATGATTTGACTGCACCATCTGATTAGCTGAATTAGCTGTTCAGTTTCAGATCTAAGGAAAGAAGTGTCTAAAATAAGAGTACTATGCCCAGAGCCCATTAAGGGAAAGGCATCTGCAAAGGAAAGATATTTTTTAAACTTTTTGTCTAGTATCTCTGTTCTGTTCAACATGTAGCCCATGGACAGTGAGGCCTGAGCATCACCTGAGAATACTACAATACAGGCTCTCCAACCTCAGACCTGAAATGCACCTGCCATTGAACAAGATCCCCAGATGGTCTAGACTGAGGACACTACACCTTAGCACCCAGCTTTTCTCTAGGAATTAAACGTCAGTTGAATTATGGCTTACGACTCTTGAGGAGTTCCTAAAGTACTGATTTGTGGTAATAACTCAAGAATGAACACTAGAATAGATATCACAGGGTCAGGTGGTGTCAGAGTTGACAGTCTATTGAGTTGAATCATTAAATTATCATTTTCTAGTTCAAATATCACCTTATTTTATGGTTTCAACCTAACCATGGTAAAATAATCATGCCAGCTAACATGTATTGAATGGCAATTTTCTAGACTCTTCTAAATACTTTCCAGGCACAATTCAATTTAATACTCACAGAAACCTTGTGAAGTGCTACTGCCATTTTCCAGATAAGATAGCATATTCAGATTTAGTGTGTCTGAAGTACAGAGCCCTTAAGTGACAATCTTTTTAACAATGTCTTAGCTCCAAATTTTTGTTATCTGGATACCCTGGCTGATTCTCACCCCCCCCCCCACTATATTTTCTATCAGAGTATCATCATGTGTCATCATCAAATATGTGTGATGTTTCCAAGCCTATTTGACTTTTTAAAAGAATCACCTAGAAGGAATTAAATCCCAGACAGAATGTTTTCCATTTAATTTTTTTATTCCAAAATTAGCCATCTGTGATCTTGCAGAGTAACGCAATTGCCAACATTCAATTTGGATTTGAATTGAGTAGAAGAGGTTCAAGTCCCACCTATGTCCCATGATAGTATTGTCACCCTAGAAAGACTTTTAAATGTCTTGAATTTCCATTTTCTTTGGTAGAACTGAGATGATATGTGCAACACTCTAAGCCTCAGGCCTAGCATTTAGTGAACTCTTAAGAAACTCACTTGCTGATCATTCTCTATCTGATTTCTTCCCTCTCCCTTCCTCACATCCTCAAATCATCTCACAGTGTTTTAGGTTTTAAACCTGAATCTCTTAATTTATCACACTCACTGTTTTAGTTCTTTCCCTTGCTATCACTCATCCATGATACTCATGTATCAACCAATTCCTGCCTTCTCCCTCACAGAGATTCTTTCCCTCCATTCATTCCTCAAATGGATAGTTCCAATAGCACATGCGCAGTGGATTCCTTGGGACTTTTATAGTATCAGATTATTGCACTCAAACCTATTAAAACTAGACCTACAGGAACTAGAAAAAATTGATCTCAGAAAGCTCTAGTATACATTTTTACAGGTGATTGTCATGATACGATAGGTGCTAGGATTATAATTGTGAGTAAAAGTAGCAGACCAAGTTGCTATGTATTTCCTTTCCTCACCTGTCTCTCAGATACCTTCCCTCTCCTTTGCGCCCTTGGTCTACAGAATTAAAGATTCCCTTGTATGACCTACCACTGTTCCTATTGAATGTGGTGCTGAAATTCAATTGTTTATAGAATCCAAGTCTTTCATCTTTACCCTCCCAATATTTTCAAATTTAGCCCTTGGATGAATGGATATGAAAAAGCTTTGTATTTTAAAAATGCTATTTAATAATTAATTATATTTGCATAATATTAGAAAAGATTCAGAAGACCTCTTTAAATTCTTGGAGAAAGCAATTTGATTTTTCACTGATAACTTCCCTGTGTCTTCTCTTGTGATATAAAAATGTTCTTGGTGAATGAGACCAGTTTTGCATTTATAGAACTCTGCCTTTGATGACATTTTAATTTTTGTTTCTCATTCTGCAAGGTAAGTAATGTTACCACCCCCTGAGACATTCCAGCTTACAAGGGGCAAGCAGGTGGTGTTCTCAATCACAGTAGCTGATAAAGCCTAGAGCCAACTTAAGTCTGACATCAGTCTTTCTAGTCCACTAGCCTGTAAGAACATCTACTGGTCAGAGTATGGCCTGCAATGGATTCCCTTGGTTTTCTACTTCAGGTCCAAGGACCAGGAATCGGAGTGCTCGGGGTGAGCAAAGGGGCAGAGATCGCCCTAGCCATGACCTGCCAACTGAGACACGTGGTAGCCACTATTTGCATCAATGGGCCCACATACATCTCAACAATTCCGCACAGATACAGAGATCGTGTTTCTGACGCTATGCCGCTGCAAATGGAATGTGTACAGATTGATAGATCCGGTACTTTGCGCTTTGACCCCTACCCGAACAGTCTGGGCTTAGTGAATTCACCCTACATGCTTCCTGTTGAAAAAGCCCAGGGTCAGATCCTCTTCCTTATAGGGGAGGATGATGGATGCCTCAATGGCAGAAAATGTGCTGAGCAGGCACTAGAGAGGCTGCAGAATCACGGGAAAAGCAATGGAAGGATGCTGACGTACCCTGGGGCCGGCCACCTCTTAGAGCCGCCTTATGGCCCCCTGTGCTATGCTTCCTGGAACCCGGGTATACCCTTGCCTGTGCTCTGGGGAGGGGAACCTCTTCAACATGCAGCAGCTCAGGAGCACGCCTGGGGAGAGGTCCTGAAATTCTTCAGGCAAAATCTTCCTCACACCAGATGCAAACTCTGAGTTAGGACTTAGGTGTTGACAGGGGGTTCAATCCAAACCAAGCCTGAACCAAAAATGGAGGGTGGTAGGGAGGGAGGGATGGATGAGTAGGTGGGTGGGTGGATGGATGAATAAACCTAGGATGAGGACTAGATAGGGTGGTGGTGGGGCTTTCCTGATTTCTCCGCTTTCAATCATCTTGAAGTAAAGGACTAGGGCACAGATGCTCCTGGAGTATTTGTAACAAATGTGTATGTACTTTGAATTCTCGTAAATTGGGATCTCAGCTTATATGCACCAAGGTACATGGCTATTTCAAAATTGTGATACCCTTGCAAATTGAATCAACTTTTGTTCCCCAGTTATGAATATCTTGGATCTGGGTATTTCCAATGTAGATTAATCCTCTGGAGCTTTCATTACTTGTAGAAATATATTTTCTGTGAACTACTTTGAGTTCAGCTTCTGATATTTGATAAGAACAGTTCCAAGACCACCATCAAGATTTACATAGATTCCTGGATGGTTGTTCAACTTTTTTTTTCTTTTTGATTGTAATACTTGCTTTTCTAAAACATATATTTTTTATAATTTTAATCAGGAAGGGAATTGGATTTAATTAAGTGCCTTTTAGCATTTATTAAAGCTAAATGAATGTATTTAAAGCAATCAGAACAGTGCCTGGCACATAGCAACTCCTGTATTATTTTCACAATGTTGTCCTCCTTCAGTCTGTTAAGTGGTGAAACTTCATCACTGGACCAATTTTGTTATTCTAATTTTAATATATTTATATATAAATTAATTCTATATAAATCTAATTTTAATATATTAATTTCTCATGTTGACTAATTCAGGTTTTACAACGTCTTCTGGAGTCAACTGGGTTTTTTATATTTTCTCAGAATTTTCCCAATTTTAAGAATAAAATTTTCTCATAATTTTTCACATATTCAGTGTTGTTTATTTGCATACCTTCTCCTTTTTCTGACTTGCCAATTAGTTTTCCATTTTACTCATATTTTCTAAGACCAGGTCTTGGTTTGTTTATTGGACAGATCAACTTTTTTTCCTGACTCACCAGTTTCTGTTCTTTAAAACAAATTATTCCTTCTGCCATCTTTGTGTTTCTATTTCTGGTTTCTTGTTCTTATTTTGTTAATTTTTAGATCATTTCTGATTTGTCTTCCCTTACTAATTGAAGAGTAATTTTCCCAAAGTATAAAGTCTCACCCTATAAATAACTTGCTGATTATAAGATGGAGTTGAGAAGAATATGGCTTTGCAATGGAGAGGTCAGATTGTCACCACCCTAATCTGCTGACAAAATTTAGCATATCTGGTCAATTTGACATAATATTCTTTGTGATGAGATAATATGGCATGCTCCTCATAACTTAGAATTACCTTTCATAACACCATTAAACTTTTAGTGCAAATGTTCTATTCGAAAGAAAAAACAAGTTGAATGGCACTATAGGGAGATAGTAAAAAAAATTCAGATTGTGGGTCATTCTATTACCTGTTCTTTTCACAGTTTAACAGTTGAACAGGTCTCTTCAAAAGTTAAACTTTTTAAACTGGGGCTTTTTTTTACATTGCGCACCATGATTATATCTAGATTCTGAGTATACTGATGTTTATTGCCATTTTTTAAAAAATGAATTTGTACTGCTACCATCCCAATCCGGATAGGTTCATCATTGTTTCTAGCAGCTAAAGAAGAATGTCAGAGTACTCTGAGAGTTTTTACAGGCTCTAATGAGCGCTCAAGGAACCAGGAACACAGAAATATCAACCAGGGAAAGTGGGCCAATTTTATGGCAATTAGGCAGACTAGGCAGCAGGAGGAGTTAGAGGGCACTGGGAGCAACAGGTAACCAAGCCTTCCACCCTCCCACTAACCTTTGAGATTTTTCTCTAGGCTCCCCTTCCTGGCACTTCTCTCTGGGGTCTCACTCCAGCTATTTCTCCTTTCTCCTTTCTTCCCCCAGGATGCTTCCATTTGGCAGTTTCCCAGTATAAGCTTAAGTACTTATATTAAAGATTCATATTTATCTATCTCAGCACATTGGAAAATGCCTATACTCTGCTCTCATTCTTCTATTTTTTTTTATACACAAGAATTTGGTATTAACATTTTTTCCCAGAACCTCTTTTTATATTGGCATTGTTTCAGCAATAAGAAATCTGATTCTGCACGGTGGTGCGTGCCTTTAATTGCAGCCTACAGAGCTAGGCTGGGAATTGTTTGAGTCCATGGATTTGAGACCCGCCTGGGGCAACATAGCATGATGACCTAGTCCCCCCAAAATAACTGGGCATGGTGGTGTGCGCCTGTAATCTCAGCTACCTGGGAAGCTGAGACTGGGTATAGCTTGAATCCATGGTACCCCAGGAATGTGAGCCTGTGGTTCTCTGGAGCAAAATAGCAAGATCTGGTCTCAAAAAAAAAAGTTTGATTCTTTTTTCTTTGTGAAATTATTTTTTCCTTCTTGAAAATCCTTTTACAATTTTCTGTTCTTAGTGTTTTGACACTTCCTCAAGATATAACTAGGGTGGGTTTACAATTACTATTTTAATTTATTCAACTTGGTACTATCTGGGCATTTTCAAAGTAAAGGTACAACTCTATTTTCTTTAGGGTTTTGCTTCCATTAATTATGTCCTTATACATGAATGGACTTTGAAGTGACTATGCTAAGTGAAATAAGTCAGTGTTGGGTAACCAGCCCAATCCTTGTCTCCAATTGTATTGTTAGCATCCTCATCACCAACTTTAGGGACAAGCATCAGATTCACCAATCTGTGTAGGTTCTTTATTGGTTCTAGTAGTTACATGGACCTATTAGGCAGGACAGGTCCAGGGTTGTGGATGCTGGAAGGCAGGCAAATGTACCAGCTCCCCAGAAATCTTCATGCTTTCTCTCTCTCTCCAGGCCTTCTCTTTGGTGTAGTACCATGGTCTCTTGTTCCATGCTCATGCTCAATCCACCCCCTCAGGGTTTTTTCCCTTTTTACCACACAATTTATGCAGCAACCTCAGCAAGTTTCCTTTGGGGCATGTGGAACACCATAGCCATGACCAACATCATAGCAAAAGTAAACAAAATGCAACTAAATATAAGAGAATACAATGATAGAACACAGTATATAGTCCATTAAGGTGTTGGCAATACCAATACCAACTCAACCAAACACTCCCCCAAAGCTTGACACCAGTCCAGACCTGTGCAGTTCACTTTCACTGACTGGCTGTAGGGTGAGTTTTTCAGGGTTCTTGTCCTTCTGCCATTAGCCTCTATGACCAACACCTGTGAATGTTGCAGCTGCCCTCATGATTGTGCACACCTGGGCCTAGGAGGGAGGGGCTAAAAGGGTGACATCAGCCCGAGGGAGGTAGTGGGGAGAGAGCACATGAGAAAGAGAAACTTAAGGGCTGTTTCTTTCTGTTCATTATTAAAAGATAACTTCAAAAGCCCCAACATTCTTTGCTAAAACAATGTTGAACCTGCTTGAATTGGGATGGTTATACATTGTCCACATGTTTTCAGGAGTGCCAACAGGAGGGGTACACAGCTTTCTCCAAATCTTATTCAAAGATGAACAGAATCTTCCCTGGGCTGGGATTGGCAGCAAGTTGTCCTCCAGGCACAGGGCACATCCCTGAGCCTTGTGCCAGCAACCCATATTCTCATGGTGGTGAGCTTTTGGTCCTCCCACAATTACCTCCAAAGTTCTAACAAATAAGCGCTGGGCCGTGCATGTATTTTAGCATGACCCACACCTGCCCTCACTAGATCTGTTCACATGTGGGTATGGGAGGCTTTCAAAGACGTTGTTACTTTTCAAGTCTCACTTGCCCTTTTTGGTGTTCTCTGTGGTGGGTCAGCAATTACCCACATTCCGTTCTGAGCACACTCACCACCGCACCCAAGCTGGCTTCCGCGGTCATGATGTTGTGTATCTGGGACCCACACAGGGGTCAGAATGGCCATAAGGGATTTGAATAAGGTTGAGGGAGCACTTTTCAGCACCATGTCCCTCACCCCTGTTGTGAAATACTTGTTATCAGGACTATGAGCATTTACATTAAACATGGCCTGTCTCATTCCCAAAGAACCTGCACCAGCTCAGTGTGCTTCTGCCATCTACTCACGGTTTCCGGTAGGTCTCCCACATTGGCCCAGACTGTTTGCACAGCAGTCATGATCCAGCCCAGCAGGGAGTGGTCACCATGACCAGACTTCCTGCTGTTCTGCTGATGTCTCAGCGATGGGTTCAGAGTCACAGAGGCCACTCTCTCAACCTCTTGAACCATGCAGATGATCCCATCCACCCCCAGTTCCATAAATGCAGCAGTCAAGCTGCCAAGGGCCCTCCTGGTTTATCCTGTTTACCCAAGTCCAACAGTTCCACTTGTGTGTATGAGTGATTTGTGGTGAATTCTGTCATCTGAGGCAGCCCAGCAGCCTGACCCCCTGGGCTGCCGTTGTTTCATCCTTTGTGTTACCACAGTGTGAGCCCAGAGCCAACTTCCAGCCTCCTCTTAGGGGGAGAGTCTGGTGTTTCTATAGCAGTAAATTGGTTTCTCTGGATCTCTTGCTCAAGAAGCTTCAAACATTGTCTCGATTCCCACAGCTTGTCATGTAGCTCGTGGCCCCTGGATGGCTTTCTCGGTGTGGACTCTCACCAAATTGTGAGAAACAGCCACCCCACAGACCCCACTATCGGGAAGACACTACATCCGTCTTCCCAGGTATCAGGGGTTCCATGTCTGTCTGCATCAAACTATCCTGCCAACTATGCCAACTGTCATGTAACTATCCCAATCCGAGTAGGCTATCATGGCTGTAGCATGTAAAGAATGTTGGAGCTCTTAAAATTATCTTTGTAGAATTTCTAATAACAAACATTGAAGAAACTGTCCTTAAGTTTCTCTCAAATTCTCCTTTCGCCTCATGTGCTCTCTCCCCGTGCTCTCCTAGGGCAATGCTGGCCTTTTATCCCCTCCTTCCTAGGCCCAGGTGTGCCCACTTACACATGCACGTGCCCTCTGGGCCCAGGTGTGTGTAATCATGGGGTGAAACACCACAGGTGCTGGTCATAGAGGCTAATGGCAGAGGGCCAAAAATCCTAAAAAAATCATTTACCCTATACACATAGACAAAGATTGCTCCTGAGTTGAGCCTCCCAGACATTTTTAGTCTGCACCCCCTTTTTCTTGCACCTTCTAGTTTAAGCAATTACATTTCTCATGTTCCTATTTAGGGTAAATAATAGTCCTGGTAACTTTCACCCCATCATATTATCTTTCTAGGGTATTCTACTCAAAGACAAAGACTTATATGCTATTGAAAACACAACTTAAAATGCTGGACCTGGCAGCATCTTGGCCTCAGATTTATCATGAAGGCTTGCCACTTTACTGTCTCCTGGCTATATTTTAATTGTGATGGCATTTTCCTCTCATCCTTTGAAGGAGACATACCATAAGAATGAAGATTGTTCAAAATAGACATTTTGAGAATGGGGGACTTTTTTTTAAAAAAAATGAAAACTTAAAAGACAAAAAGTCCTGCATCTAGAGAAAAAGCTCCAGATGCTGCTAGCAGGCTCAGGCTGCCATTACCTTGGGAGGTGCTCACCTGACCCTGCTGGCATCCTGCTGTTCTGGGAGCTTGATCCAGCCTGTAAACTTGCAGTGCTGCACCTGCCTGTAGGTTAAGGGTGTCTACAAAGAATGCCAGTTCACCGGGTGTGGAGTTCCAGAGTAACCTGACCCTGACCCTGGTTGCTGGGGAGAAGGCCAAGTCACAGTACAAAAGCTGCACCACTTCCTGCCTAGCAGCTTCAAACAGCTTCCAGAAACTTGCATAAATAAGCTCAATCCATTTGGGTGTTCCCAAAACAAAAAGAAATGTA
Source organism: Uropsilus gracilis (assembly GCA_004024945.1). Taxonomy (NCBI): domain Eukaryota; kingdom Metazoa; phylum Chordata; class Mammalia; order Eulipotyphla; family Talpidae; genus Uropsilus; species Uropsilus gracilis. The sequence goes on from PVHY01001807.1 coordinate 82,428, forward strand.
AACAAATATTATATAATAATAAAAATTATTTTAAAAAATTAGCTCAAGCCAGGAGAGGGGTGGGGGAGAAAGGGGTTGGTGGGCTGGACCACCTGAGCTCTGAGTTGCAGGTGCACAGTGCACAGTGTGGCTGGGGAGGGAGAGGAGGATGTTGGGCAAGGCACATCAGGCTCCAGCTCAGTCTGGGCCCAGACTCCTCTGGACTGTCTGAAAGGCAGGGGCATCCCTAGCCTATTTCCGCCCACAGCTAGGCTACCACAGCATCCTGTCACTTAGACCCACATACATGGTTCAATGGAAATAGGATGAGATGAAACAGCATTAGATATTATCTCAGCATTACAGCTGTCCTCTTGTCCAAAGTGTCCTGCAACCATCTCAGGCTGGGCAAGTTAATTGCTGATTCAGGCAGATGGAAAAGAATCTTGGAACCCTCGGTGTATCTGACATGCCTTTCATGCTGAAGCAGGGGACCAGAAACACAGGCAGACCAGCAGGCAGGAAGGCAGCAGCAACCAAGCTACCAAACTTTCTAATCCTCCACCCAACCCCTCCATATCTCTGTGATCTCCAGCTTCTCAGCCTGGATGCCTGTCTCTGGCTTCTTGGTTGGGGGTGGGGTGGGGTGGTGGTGGTCCATAATCTATAGGTGCACATGCCCGGGAAGTTCCAGTAAATACAATGAAGTAAGCACACCCTTCCTTAAAAAGAGACTGTTTTTGAGGAAAAGAGCTTCACACTCACTTTACTTTCTACTTTCCTGGTAGATTTACTTGGTTTCCAGGGAGCCCATAACGCTGACGACACACAGGACACCAAAATGAACAAGCCATGCTGGGGGCAGGGACACTAGCGGTAGAGGCATACTTTCCTGGTATGTTAGAAATGTATGTAGATTTACCCGGGCTCTGCAAGGTTCATTGGGCTGGGAAGTAAATTTAATTTCATTTTGCTTTCCGTCTTTTCATCCATCACCAGGTTCCTATGAGCAGGTTTGATTTGAGAAGCTTCTATAGGAAAAAACTGTTATTGAAAATGATCTTCCCATCACATCCAATCTACTTTCAAATCTGTTACATCTAACTCCTCACTATTTTTCATAATTAACGCACTTTCTATCATTAATCCCACTACTCTACTTCAGGTCACAGTTGTGTTTTGTTCAATGTAGTAGCCTTCAACTGAGAATTTCAAGTCCATGCTTGATTCCTTTTGACCCATTTTACACTCAGAAACAGCACAGAAGGACCCTTCAAAAATATAAACCTGATTGTACCATTTTCCTGCTTATTGAGGGCTTTCTGTGTAGTAAAGACTTTCTATTACTTAAGGAAAATTCCAAAATCAGTAACAAGTCCTCCAGAGTTTCCATCATGCTCTCCAGCACCATTAAATGTCTCACTGTGCTCAAGCCACTCTGGACTTCCTTCAGTTTTTCACTTGGGTAAAGCTTTTCCTGCCTCAGTACCTTTGCGTATGCTATTTCCTTGGCCTTAAATGCTTTTCTCTGCTTTCTGTTGAGTCACCCTCTACTCATCCTATGAAGTATTTCACTTTTTAAAAGTCTTGCCTGATAATTGTCTATCTCGCCCTAGCTAAATCAGATCTCCCTTCAAAATGCTAATTATATATTCATTATTTTTTGATTATTTTCCTTTTCTTTCATTTGATTCAATGTTCCATGAATGTAGGAAGTAGGTCCACTTATTTCATATTCCCAGTTCTTAGTCGGGTGTCTGACACATAATGGATGATCATTAAGTATTGAATGAATGAATGTATCAATCAACCTTGAGACATCAAGGGTTGATTAAGAAGTAGGATGCAAACAAGAGTTTTGGTGTTCATTACAAAATCACCATTGTAATTGACAGTAAATGACAGATGAGTTCTAGTATATATTTGAATTCAGCAGGGCAGAAGAGTATAACAGCTTTAATGTAACGTCAGTGTAAAACTTAAAACAAACTAGAATAATCTGGTATTTGAAGGGTCTGCCTCCAAGATATTTAACACCCTTGAGAAGTTCTAGTAATTACACATCAGAGGGAAATCAACCCAACTTTTTAAGTACAAAATATGTTACACCTGACTCTTCTTCTCTTTAAAACCAAAGTAGACTCTTTAAAACATCCCAGTGATACCCACACCTACTTTTCTGTTTATGGGATCATGCGTGTTTGCACTCTGATTCAATAGAGCTACATACATACACCCCTCTCTATCACAGCTCAATTTGGAGATCTTTAGAATTCATCAAAAGCAGTAGCCCACATGTTTGAAACTGCAGAATGTTCTCACCTTACCATCCTGTATGTAAATATATGTGTATTTCAACTACCTCTAAACCTCATTTAAATGCTATATTTATAAGTGAGTCATAGTCTGTTTCAGTCAAATTAGGAGGAAGTCTGGAATCCATTCATTTGGTAAATTTTAATGTTTGTTCAGTCATACCTGTCCTGGGCATGGAATCAAGGAAATAAAAGACAGGTATCTTCAGATAACCTCATGAGGTTGCTTATGTCAACATATTTCATTAGACTTTTGTTCCCTCCTACTTCCTTCTTATAGTAAGCCAGCTTCTCAGGCTCCACTGGGTTTTCCTTCAAGAAAGAAAAGTTCAAGGCAGAATTTTCAGAGGCTACATTGATCACTTGTCTTATTTAGACAGAGCCCTTTGTCTAAAGTAGAAGGCCCATGTGGAATGGCCCCTAATCCTATGAAATAAATCTCAAATAGCAGGCCTGAAGATCAATGTGAAGCCTATGAAGTGATATGGAACTAAATGAGGGGCAGAAGTAAGTAAGGTTGCCATGGCATAATGGGAGGACACAGACAGACTTATAGGTCCCAAGGAAGTGAGCCCCAGGAGGCCTTGTAGTTCTAGTGCCTGAATCTGGAGTCCTATGGGGCAGGGCTCAGTCATGTATTAAATACTGAACCCCGCTTCCCCACCTCAAGACCAGGAAATGGGTCTGTGGCCAGAGCTCTTAGACTATTTCTGGCTGATCCTCCTAAATTGAACCTGGAAAGAATAACACACATTCCCAAGTTGATTTCTACTCTAGGACATACAATCTTGTGCAGACATTTAAACAACTTCTAATTATGATGAGAAGTGGGTAATACAAATTTGTCAAGCCTGCTAGCATTTATCAGACTGTCTAATCATAAACAATGAAGTAAAATTGAACTCTCATCATTTTTATTTTTAAAAATTCTGAAAATATACTTTAAAAAAACAAATCACTCTGACTTCGGCAATCTAACATTAGCTTCTGTGACACTGGGGAGCTCAGAGTTTTCAAATTCTCATAAGGAGAAAGCATGCTTTTCATGGTGTGCTTTTTCACCCCTAAGCCACCTGTGAAGGTATATGGACATTGAAAATCCTTTAAGCGATGTGGACATTGTTTAAAGATATCTTGATATAGTGGAATTCAAAGTCAGACCACTACCTTGGGATTGTCATAGTTTTGTTTTGACAACAACCACATGCTGAAGATGAAAGCAAGCACCTGGAATGGGCAGTGCTTCCAATCCCCCCTGACCTACCCCCCTACTATTTCCCCACTGTAGTCAGATAATCATGCAGAAAATAGTTGAGTATGTATATATGAATAAACATAAATTTAGGTGAGAATACCACAGGACATTAGGGAATGTTTCAGCAGAGGTAACTATTGTTCCTAAAAAAGACTTTTTATTGATGAATTAGTATATCCATGGGCAGGCTGAAGATGAAGGTTGCTTATGCGGTATCCAGAATGTGCTTCTGAGGGCCTTAATGATTTTAAGTTGTTGCTTTTGTCTGAATGCTCTCTCTTTCTCTCTTTCTCCCTCCCCCCTCTTTCTCTCACCTCTCTCTCATGAAATTACTTATCAGTCATGTGTCTATTAAGATTTTCTTTCCAGGCAAGAAATTGTAAAGTATAAACACATATTGAAGTCCCATCACTGTAACTCTTCAAATACCTTTGTCCTGTGGGTGAAGCCTAGAATAAAGGACATGAGTCAGAATACATTTTGTGATAACTTTTTTCTTCTCTTTAGAAAAAAAATATGTACAAAAAAAGCTAAGAAGAGCCAAATGGGAATGTCAAGAAAACATTCTGATAGGTTACAGACAGGGGTGCTCCCTCTTTTAAAGGAATTACACATTAGCTATTACCATGCTAGAAAAGTGAGATGCAGTTAAAATTCAAGAACAGTTAAAAGCCACAAAGTCAAGCTGTTGCTCTGGGCTCTGGATTGTAGATGCTCTGATAGCCTTTCTGTAAAATAATACTGTGCAAACTGTAAAATATTCATTTTCATATAAAGTCCATACAATATGCTATACAAAACTGCTGAGTTGACAGGAGAGGCTGGTGCAGCCTGCCCTTTTGCAAAGAGGGCCACAGTGCTATTTGCCTACCCAAGAACAAGGTTTCCAGAAAGACCTTAGGTTTCTTAGTATGGAAAGATCATTATTTAAGAGATAATCATATAATCCCATTACTCCTAAAATCAGGATTCTCTGCCAATTGTTTATGCAACTATGTGACTTCAAAAACATTTCACTTTAACTTAGAATGCAATAACATGTTAACAGTTCAGAACATACAGTTCTTTTAGAAAATATTTCTTTCCACACAACTGATTTTGAGATTTACCATTAACGAAAATTGTCCTCCCTGCAACTCATAAGGTAACCTTCATTAAAATTTAAAAATTCTGGAGGATGCAGCAACTGTCATAGTAAAAGGTTAAAATGAATTGGTATTCATTTTAATTCTGTGTCTATAAAACTGAGAAAAGAAGGTTAGTGTACAAATATCACAAAACAACATCAACCATTGAATAAATGTGGTTCTTCAATGCACACTTGAACAAGAAGAAAGTTTTGTTGGTTTAAAATTCTGGCATAAATATATTAAAGCTGATCAAAAAAAATTTTCAGGGCAAGCTACATCACTTCTTCATACAAAAAATGTACAAAACATTAGCTTCTAACTAGATAAACATAATACTTGTCTTCACAGTTTGACATCCAGCAACTGTGTCTTGAAGTATTGAATTGGAGGGTGATAAAATAAAAAACAGCTTGCCACGCATCAACCGTCTCAGGTAACTTCTGTCATGGAGGCAGAGTGGTTCTAAAAAAGAAGCAGATGAGATCTTAGCCACTTGCATGCTCAGTCCTCCCAGAACAGCCTACGGCTTGCATTTTTGCCTGTGGCTGTTCCCTCTCCTTAATATGCTTTTTTCCAATTCCCTTAATTTGTTACTCTTCTACTAAACCTACTCTGATATTTTAGCCAAATAATTGCTTCATCTCAACTTGTTCGCTGTGTACAATTTTGTCCGATATTAACTATACTTACTCAACTATATTCTTTTATTCCTTATTGAAGTAAGCGCCATTGGGTTACATGATTGTTTGTGTTTTAGAGATATTATGCTCTCCCTTTTCAGATGTTGTTACTGCACCACATCCACCATCAGAGCATCAGTAGTTTATCCTGTTTCCTCCCTTCTTTGTCTTACCTACCCACCTTCCTGTTCCTTCATGGCTGGTAGTTCCAGCTCTATAGTCAGATTTCTAGTTTGGTTTTATCTGACCTTTGTTTGACTTCTTTGTATTCCATATGAAAGTGGAAAGTGACACTATCAAACATTTTTCTTCTCCTTCTGACTTAAAATCTCCTCCAGTCCACCCATGCTGTACAAAAGATAAGAGTTTTTCTTTTTTGGTATCTGAGTAGCATTTCACTACACACACACCACACACAACACATACACACAATCTGAAAAGCATTCTACCACATACAAATTCTTTTTTATACACACACACACACACACACACATGCACATCTTCTTGATCCACTCATCTGTTCTTGGGCATTTATGTTATTTTCATATCTTGGTTATTGTAAATAGTGCCACTACAAACACAGGTATGAGCATGCTGGCTTCCTTTCGAGTTAGTGCTTCTGTGTTCTTTGGATCGATATCTAAGAGTGGAATTGCTGGATCACATGGTAGTTCCATTTTTAGCCTTTTGAGGTATCTTCACACTTCTTTCCCATAGGGGCTAGATCAGTATACACTCCCAACAGTTTGAGAGTATAAGAGGGGTACTTTCTCCTCACAGCCTCACCAGCATTTGTTGTTTCTGAACTTCTTGGTGAACCATTCTCATAGATGCGAGGTAGTATTTCATTATGGTCTTGATCTACATTTCCCTGATAAGTGATGATGAACATTTGTTTCATGTGCCTGTTGGCCATCTGCATGTATTCTTTGGAGAGATACCCATTTAGCTATTCTGTCCATTTTTTAATTGGGCTGTTTATTTTCTTTTTGTTGAGCTTTTGAGCTCTTTGTATGAGCTCTTTGTAGACTTTTAATATCAGTCCCTTGTCATATGTATGGTGTGCATATATTTCCTCCCATTCAGTAGGATGTCTTTTCATTTCAGTTATTATCTCTTTCACTGTGCAGAAGCTTTCTAGTTTGATATAATTTCAACTATTTATATTCTTTTTTATTTTCCTTGCTGCTAGAGATGAGTTTACAAAGATATTTCTGGAGTTTATGTCATGGAGTGTTTTGTCTGTGTTTTCTTCTATGTATTTTATGGTTTCAGGTCTTACACCAAAGCCTTTTATCCATTTTGAACTGATATTCATGTATGGTGTGGGATATTGACTTTGTTTCATTCTGCAGGTGGCAATCCAATTTTGCCAACACCATCTATTGATGAGGCCTTTCTTGTTCTAGTGTTTATACTTTGTTTCTTTGTTGTGGATTATCTGTTCATGAATGTGTGGTTTTATTTCTGGGTCTTCAAGTTTTTCCCACTGTCCTTTGTGTCTGTTTTTGTTCCAGTACTATGCTGTTTTAATTATTATGGCTTTGTAGCATAGTTTGAAGTTCATAAATATGACATATCCATTTCTTCTCTTTTAGTCAGAAAAATTTTGGCTATTTGGGGCTTTTTGTGGGTCAATATGAATGTTAATAATCTTTGTTCTATTTCTTTAAAACACATCTATGTTTGGACATTAAGGTTTTTTTCATATCTTAACTGTTATAAACAGTGCTGCAACGAATATAGGAGTACATGATTCCTTTCAAATTAGTGTTTTTGTATTCTTAGGGTAGATACCTAAGAATGAATTGTTGAGTCATGCAATAGATCCATTTTTAATATTTTAAGAAATAGCCACACTGTTTTCCATAGGAACTAGACCAGTCAACATTTCCACCAACAGTGAAAGAGTGTTTCTTTTTCTCCACATCCTTACCAACAGTTGCTGGAGATTTAGCTAAGCAAAATAAGTGAGGAGAAATACAAATACCAGATGATTTTACTTATGTGAGGAATATGAAGAGACAAAAGAAAGGGACAGATAAAACTAAACCAAGAAAAACCCTAAAAGTATGGTGGCAAAATTGAGGCTACTGGAGGAGGAAGTTAGGGATGGGTATCAAATTGGAAGGAGGACTATGGGCACTTTAATTTTTGGTGTTGTGTGGTAAAGTACATCCAAAGAAGTGTTAACCTATTCCCCTAAATCACATGCAATGTAGTAAACCAATATTAATTCAATTTTTTTTTAAAGGAACACTGTGTCAGAGGTTGCAAGCAGAGACTGAGCAGGGCTAATGCAGGCAATGAAGAAAACTTCATTCCACTCTTATCTGTTTTCAGAACACTGAAGATGAAATGGCATGATTGACCTCCAGTGGGCAGCAGTGTCTCCATTCCTCCAATGTTTACCTTAAGAAACATTCCTTGGGAGATACCAACAAATTTATGGGTGAATCCCCTATCCAATTATCTCATGGGAACTAATATTTTACCCAATTTAATTGTGCATTAGCCACTTGTCTCTCTTAGTTAATTGGCCATAAAACATTCTCTTGACTCTAAATATTGGCTACCAGGGTAATAAACTTGCTGGATGATGCATACTTTCATTCAGCCCCAGCCTCTATGGCTGTGTCAAATCTCTTTCTGTCCTTTCTTGCACCCTGTGGTTGGCTCTTCCCACTCTGAAGCAAAATTTTCCAGCTAGTAACTGGAGCTGATTTTCACAATACTGATGGAATAAATTCAGCTCCCTAGTCATCCCCCAGAAAGTCATACTATCCTGCTGAAACTAGCCCAGATAACAAATCCATGACAACAGAATCCCCTTCCACAGGATGTGGTGGTTCAAGGTTCTACTGTTGCTGCCTACAGTGAACTCTGCTGTGTACCCTGAGGAGACACTGGACATTTAATGGGACTGTGGAAGAAGGCCTGCAGGAAGTAGTATAACAGCAAGGTAGATGAAATCTCTTGGTATTTAATTTTGAAATCCCTCAAGCATATGTCTTCTTTTGGTATCCATACATATGAACTGACCATAAACTACTTGGAGAATATGATCAGTGAAGTTGTGGTTCAGAATGTGATTGGACTCCAAGTACCTCCTTCTCTTTCCCACAGTGATGACATTCTACACATTCCAGACTGGGAAGCTAGAGCCCCAGACTACAGCGCTTATTTAAAGGAGGGATATGTTACTGTGAAAAACTAGAATCAATTTGGTTCTTGTTGGGCCTCTAGCTTATGGATGCTCTGGAGGGTCAACTCAAGAAGAAAACTGGCCAACTCTTAAATATGGGTCCCCAGAACCTGGTGGGTTGTGTGTCCGAGAATGTGGCACAGAGGGGGCTGCATGACCAGCGTCCCAGCTTGGGTAGAAGATCCAGGGCATTGACTCTAAAGATGTGGCCTGTATGTGGGTCAGATGAAAGTTATATATACAACCCAACAGGCAAGGTGGCTTAATGCAAAGAGTACACAGAAATCCCTGAGGGGAATAAGACCATCCTAAAAATGGCAGTGGCTCAGGTGGGACCCATTTCTGTTACCATTGATGCACGTCTCTCCTCCTTTTAGCTTTACAGCAATTATGTATTATGACAAAAACTACAATAGCAATACTCTGGCCCATATGGCTTTGGCAGTGTGGTAGGGAACACAGAAAGGAGATAAGCACTGTATAATTAAAACAGCTGGGGAAAAAATTGGGGCAACAGAGCTCTAGCCTCATGACTTGGAATAAGAATACCTGTGACACTGTCAACCTGGCCAACTCCATCTGACTTTTCCATTCTTTCCCCCATGGTGCAATGTGATAATGTACTTTGGAAGGGAGCTAGTGTGCCTCTCTTGAAGCAGATGGAGTGATATAACGATTATCTGTTGACTTTCCACATTTGTTTACGCTTCAAGTGACACTAAACTGTTCTTTTCCAACAAGGCCTTTGTTTTTCGCTGTGAGAGTATGGGAGTTTTCCTAACAGGTGTGGATTCTTAGGCTCAATAACCACAACCTGTCCTGACCATGTTTATCCTGTGTGGGATCTCCAAATAGGCTAGATTCTCACTCACAGGAATCAGTTTTCACATTAGAGGACTGAGATAATTGGAATTTTCAGTCTCCAAGCTCACTTTCATATCCTCAAGGCAAAAATTTCTTTTTTTCCATCATAATTCATGAAGTTATGCATGTACCTTTGGTGCAAGTATATGATGTAAGAAATGTGTTTTCCTTCTTTACATTTTTAAAAGCTAAATATTTATCACTTACCTATAATTTAATAAATAGCTAGTTATTAAAAATATTTTGATGCGAAAGAAAAAGTACACACAAAGATAAAGTCATTGGACCTAAGACAACTGATCTCTGGCAGACCTTTGGGCAGGTCTTTAACCCTCTATGTCTTTTTTCCTAAAATTTCTAGTTCAGTTCTGTAATATTACTACTTTTGAATGAGGGGGGGGAATTAGAATTTCTTTGAGAATTTTTTTTTTTTACCTGAGACTTCTAAATCCCTTGGCATCTGTGGCATCTAGGTTGGAGCAGAGATTGGATTCTTCATTGTGTGTTAAAGAAAGAAGCGTTTTCTTTCCATATGAAGACATAGGGAAACTTTCTAACATATTCAGAGTGAGTTGACAGAAATGCCTCACTCTCATGAAATGTCTTTGTTAATACAAAGTGACGATTCAACAAAGATGTGATCACCCAACAGGAAGCTTGGCTGTGCAGGTGGTCAGAGAGGCAGAACATGGATGCATAGTTCTAAGCTGGTCTCTTAGGAATCATAACTCTGTAGGTTCCTAGAAGGGAGTCCCCATTAGATCTCCATAACTCTATAGGGTTCTAAGACAATGCTTTGGAGACCCAAAACTTTTTGCTCATATGTCATAATTTCTTAACTTTGTCTTCTCTTTAAGACTTGGGAAAGAATTTAGAAATGGCGGCCTGTTTCAACTATTGTAAGGGAAGTCACACATGAGTTGGTGTTTTAGAGAGGAAAATAGAGCACTGATTCCCTAGGGGTTCCACATGGCAAAGGGGAAAGAATGTCTCAGGAGGAAGGAAAGTGAATCGCGTTCAGATGTTTCCTCCAGAGTTATTTTGAGCAGTGGATAGATTTCATGCCTGACTGTGACCTCTCAGGAGCAGTTCATATCTTCCCTTGGATCCCGAAAAGGTCCTCTTCCTGGGGAGATGGCTCAATCCCAGAAACCACAAAGGCATCAGTTCTAATAGAAACCACAGCTGGTATTGTTGCACAGGAGGAACTTGTGCACAGCGGAGCACACAGGGCATGTCTACTTTGGAAGAGCTGTTTTTCAGTTCCAAGTCAGCAGTGCTGTGTGGCTTAGTTCAAACACACTATCCCCTCTAGCATGTTTCTATAATCAATGCTGAGAGCTGCCAATTTCAAAATGGAATTCTCTTGCATGAAAATCATGGGGCAGCAGAGCAAGCAGGACCCTTAGAATTAAATAGGCCTGTGCTTTAATTTTATATGGATGGCTTTGGGCTTATTATGTGGTTTTTGAGGCTTACTTCATCTATAAAATAGGATAATATGCCAACTACAGAATTTGTGTGAGGACTGGATATGATGGCTTATAAAAAATGCTAATTTTTTTTCCTTGACCAACAAAAGATATATTCCTAGCTATTCACTCAGAATATCTGACACTAAAAGCAGATACTTGGTGAGTTGAATCATTGATAGCTGTTACAGAAGACATCATTTGAGGGGCAACATTTTCATCCAGCTTCTGCAGCTTTATTTTGACCTGTCTGTAGAAGTCCTGTACATTGTTTCTTGCAAATGTCTATTTTCTATGGTGATTATGATTCAACTTTCAGTTCTTGCTTGTGACTGAAGTTTCTAGTCCAGGTTTTGGTTCTAGCTTGCATTTACCCAAGCATCTAACATTTATCTCAGACCTAGTGAATCCCAGGGATATGGAAAGTGAGACAGATCTGGTTCACAGGTCTGGATCCTCAAAAGATTTCCAAGTCCTTGGGGGGGGGGGACACTATGGCATTAATTAGAAGCAGCAATCACATAGGGCACTTGAGGGTCCTTGAACTAAGCCAAATACTCAGGCAAAGCCTCAAATGTTATCCAGATGAGGTGACAGACATGGAAAGAAAGACACATACTTTGGAAAGAAGCTCAAGTACAGTCTGGAGTGAACAAGGGAATTAAGGTATAGTTTAAAAGAATCCTTTAACTTGTGAAAAGCAGTTTTTGAAGCCCTATACAGCAATTTATTTTTCAACACTAAGTGGAATCCCTCTGGTGTTCCCCGAGTCCTGACATCTCTTGGCCTTGCCAACTATTAATGGTGCTGAGGGAGCAGATAACATCTAGAGAAGGTCTCGGACAGTGGGCTGTGCTTGAGCACCTTGGGTAGGAGGATAGGGGAGAATAGGGGTCACTCTTAGTTCAGGATGTTCAGGGAAAAGTAGAAACAGGGATGGGCTTCTGTGAAATTCTGCAAATCTTTCTTTTTGCTTTCTCAATTGACCTTTTTCTTCATTTATTCTATAGGAAAGCGTCAGTAAGGGGGAAAAGGACGGGGAGTCTATGGCCCCATGTCAGCTAGCTAAGCTGACATTCAACTTGCATCACAGGTTGTATATAAATATACCAGAAATTTTTAGTTATAACAGCTGTAAACTGTTATTTTTAGTTAGACCAAGTAAAAATTTCACCTTAATACAAACTGAAGGAAAACAAACAAGCCAGTAATACTTGGCACCCAGTTTAGTAGGGAGTCCTGAATATGTTCTCCAAGACAGGAAGTAGTTTACTGCTTAGTTTTTCCAGTTCATTAAGAAATCTACAAAGGTTGAATTAAATGTGAAAAGAAATAAAATAGTTTGTTTCAGAAAGCTGTCTAATTGTTAATAACCTCTAAGTAGTGAAAATTATTTTTTAAATTAATTTGTTTTTGATGAAGTAGCTTTTTCTTATATCCTTGCTAATTTTTTGGCAGTATAGGATTTTCCCCGTCAGCCGAGGTCACTGTAGTTTTCCCACACCAAAGCACCCATAGTTCAATAGTGAAACATAGTATTTTTTCTATACTGAGAAGAAATACATGATAACTTTAATAGGAGATTATTTGCTTTCCCTTGCATTATCTGTAAAAATGGTTAAGTGTTTAGTAAGGAAGTACCAAATAGAAATAAGATTTTAAGATAAATAGGCTATTATAGAAAACAAGTGTTTTAGCAGGATTCAGTTACCTGAAAAGAGTCACATGGTAATGAAAGCCCAGCTTTATTAGCTATCCTCCCCTCTTTCTGCTAAGAGAACTATTTATGCCAGCACTCCCACTTGCTGGCTATCTTCAGTATTCCTATCTCTGTCTGTGAAACAGTTATTATTCATTTCAAACCCAGTGACTCAATAAGGTTTTTGTTTAAATAAGAATATATTTGCAAACTATCCCAGGCCAAAAATAAGTACTGAATACCATCTTTCAGGTATTCAAGCCTCCTTTCTCAGCAGATCTTCTCTATGGCTTTCTCTATCTTTCAGACAGAATATGTTTCTTCCTTCATTTGGATTCACAAAGTGCTTTGAGGACCTCTAGTTCAACACGCTGTAGTATGATCACTCCTTAATATCCACCTTTTCTGATCATCTGTGAGTTTTTTTTATACTCAAGGACTATGTGTATAATTACTTTCTATACCTCTATATGAAGCAAGGTCCTGGTGTAAATAAGAGAACAATAAATATCATTACATTGAATTTTTGGTGGTTATCATCAAAATAGTTCCCCAAAGGACACTTAATAATCACCTTTTAAATGGGATTCCAGCTTATATTTATCATTGGCCACAAGTCTTTTCCTGTCAAGTATTCTACAAGTTACTAAATCAATTTGCCTGCCACATCATTGATGCAATGTTGGCAATGTGGCATTACAGTGGAAGTGAAGGTATTCTGAAGCAGTTTGAGTTAGACATATATAAGCACTTCCTAAGGATACATGATTTCCAGGTCCTGGGAAGGACACAGGAATAACTAAGGGAAGCCATGACATTTTTCTTCCAATGCATCAGATTCTATTAGCACTATTGGATTCAGTGGTGGCAGAGGAATGGAGTCAGAGGAATGGACTAGCTGACCTCCCAGAATGGTTTGTTGAAATCACTTTACTATACCTGTGCACTTAAGGTTTCCAGAGGGCTCTCTATCCTTGGGAAAGCCATTAGGGGTACTCCACGGGGATCCTCAGGTTTGGGTTTGGAAGGAGATTCTTGTGTTCCTTTGAAATTATGGACAACACATATTCCCTGTAAGATGAGGAGGAAAAAGAATGAGGTCAATTGCAGACATCAATGGCTGGCTATCTCTGAGGGTGGTAGGCCTTTTCCTTATAGTATCATTGCCACAGTGACTTTCCTCTCTGAATCAGTGGGCAGGGATCCTGGGGAGACCCATAGCATGACCCAGGGCATCTGCTGAGCAGTGTAAGTGCATAGGAAGCATCTGCTGGATCACCACTTAGCCAGTGATAATCTATCTACCTGTTTCCTCACAACAGGAATGGGAACAATAGTACCAAAGCATATTGGAAAGCATTACAAGTCTCAGTAAATGTAAACACCTCTTAATAACAGTTAACATTTGCTCAACACTTACTCAGAGTTGTTAATGTCCTGGGGGTTTTCCTTATTTCCTTTTACCTACTCAGCAATCACTGTCAACATCTCCAGGTTAGGTATCTTGCCCAAGGCCATAGTGATTTAAATCCACTAATATTTTGCCTTACAACAATCATCAAACATATAGTAAATATTCAATCAACAATAGTTTTTTCCTCTTACTTAAGGTGATCATTCTTATATTATGTAACTACTATTTTCTTGCTATTAAAAATAATATTAATATTAAAAGTTAAAAAAAATCACTAGTGAACCTTTTTTAAATTGTGTCCATGAATAGACTTTCCCTCTAAATTATTTAGGTCCTTTCATGACCAAGCCTGTCTTTTTTTATCATCTCTACTCTTGCCATACTCTCCCTCCATTGTTCTGTACTTTTGTTTCCATACCCAGTGCCTTAAGCTCATTCCCCTTCCTTTTCAAATCCTATAAAGCATTTACATAAACATTCTAACTGGCTCACTTCCATCTCACTCCCAAGCTCTGCTTACCCTTCCTCCTTTCAAGAGCTGGGAGAAGTTGAAGGGGGTAAAGGCTTATTTGCTGGGTGGCTGCTGGACAAGTTAACTATCTTTACATCTTACTTTCCTCAGGTATAAAAGAGGACAAGAGTATTTTGCAAGTCTGTGCTAGGTGCATGCGATCAACAGAAGGTTCAGGGCAGGTGGCAGCCTTTCAACTACTCAGTTCTTTTTCTACCTAATCCTTCCCCCCACGAAGTCTCCATAGATAACAGAGACAAAACAATAATGAATACTCACATTTGTTGTCACTGTTATTTCCCCTTTCTGTATTTCCTACCCAGCCTCTGCTTTGGCATACCTGCATTCTCTTCCACTACATCTTTGCTCACCATTTCTCAATTCAGTGTGTACATATGAGGATGGGAAGTGCACATGCAGGGTAGCTTGTCTCTGATCAGAGCCATTCCTAGCAGGCTGGGTCTTTCATAAAGATTATTTGTAGAAAATAAATGTCATTTGCCATTGACTAGGAAGGTATTAACAGACCAAATAACGACTGAGGGTTGCGAGTTGCTGAGAGAAATCAAATTTAATGTTGAAACAGAATTTGTACACAGGACCTCAGCAAACCCAAGGGTTTCATTCCATAAAGACCCCATCAAATTGCTTAGGACAAAGCTGCTCTTTCTTCAGCTGGTGATGTCCGGCTTCAGAATGGCTGGATACAAAAACTTTGGTATTTTTCTGTTAAGCACAAGCCTTCATTTAAGTACCCCTGATATTCTTTGAAAAAGCTCACATCTCTTAAAATCGCCTATATTCTTTCCCTCTTTAAAAAGCAGTCTTTGGGAACTATCCCTGGTGAGATGTTAACATCTCAGGGTTATTTCCACACTATTTTTCCTTCAGCTTCTTTACCCAGAGAATTTGCGTTTAAGTCCTTCACCTTTTACTAAAGGATGAAAATAATCCAATAGAGATAATTTGAATTAGAATGGAGTTTCCCAGTCAGAGTTATGAGTAAATGTAAGCATTTTCTGTTTGAATCTTCAGAGGTAAAAAAGTTGGGCAGCCATGAGTTAGAGGTTGGGAGAGGCATATGTATTTTTGAATGTTGGGGAGAACAAGGCATAGGAAAAGGAAAGGAGGAGTTAGGTTCATGAGACCATGAAACCCATATGTGCAGTGCCAGTCTTTGTGGGTACCATGGATGAGAGAGGGCTGATGGAAGGGGAGAAAGCCAGACTGTGATGGGCTCTGTCTTCCAGGGAAAATGTGCTGAATATTACCAGGGGATTCAGTGTCTACACAAAATACAAATATCATGGTATAAAGATTACTGAAAATCTACAGGGATTATTTTCCATCCTTCAAAAGAATAAAAGTACTACAAGCTGGCATCTCTTTGGCAAAAGCCATGGAATGGAACATTGTACAGCAAGAAAAAAGAAGAATTATTGAATTGATTCAACTACATTGATAAGCCCCAAAATAATAATGCTGGATGAAAAATGGCAGGAAAAAAAAGAAAATACATAATATGTGATTTGATTCATATGAAATCCTAGCAAAGGCAAACTGGAGTGAAGAAGGATCAGTGGTAATTGAGAATAAGGGGAAGGGAAGGACGCATCTGTGTATAAAAATTGATCAAATCATATATTTTACAGCCATTTACATAAGCTCATCTATTTAATAAAACTATGAAAATAATAGGATAAAAACAAAAAAAATAACCCCTTTCTATTTAACTCAGGTGTTCTTAGTTTAGCAGGTGGCCAGATTTCCTTCATCTTCTCCAGGAATTAAAACTTCATTGGAAGTGTAAACACATAGAGAAAATGGTAGTCATCAAAAATTTTCTCCAGGAAGATAATGACATGTGGGTGAGAGCTTATAGGAAACAAAATGTGGTAAAGACCCAGCCTGCTACTGGGTGGCTCTGAAGGAAGACAGATCACCTTGGGCCTGGATGTACCCTCCTCAAATGTGCACACTGAACTGAAAAAGGGGGGAGAGATATTGTGTAAAAGACTGCAGGTATTCTAAAGCAGAGATGTGCATAGCAAACAGATAAAAAGAGATCACCACAAAGGCCTTTTAAAAAGTTTTGATGTGTTGACTGAGGGTATCCACATTTCTGAGTGGCACGTTCAAGTCCAGGCCAGAGATGAGCTTCCAGGGATACTGGAGCAGAGACTGTCTACTCCTGCAGTGCTCATGAATCTCTGTTCTTCCCTCAATCAACTCTGAGCTTCTGCACACAATACATTCTGAACAAATATTTCGAGAACACTGGTTTGAAGGCATGCCAAAAAAATATCACTTTGCCTGGCCCCAAGCATAGTTCGATGTTGAAGGAAGCAGAATAAGCCATCATTCCTAGACCAACCCTCTCTTTGACCCCGAAAAGGACTCTGCAATCATGTCTATGGAAAAAGAGGTGCTTTAGGAATCTATTTTATAGAAAAAAGATACACAATACTTGGAGAATAACTGCAACTCACAAGGTTGGGGCAAGAGAAATATGAACTTGGATGATGAAGGCCAGGAGTGTCAACTTAGTAAGCTCTTGAGGGCAGCCTGTGAAAGAAAGAAATAACTGGAAAGCGGAAAGTTGGCTTACCAGAAAAAGGGCCACAGCAGTGCCCAGGATGAAGCCTGCGATCACGTCGGAGCAGTGGTTCCGGTATTCAGAGACCCGGTTGAGGCCGGTCAGAAAGGCTGTGCAGAGGGTCCCGAGGCAAAGCACTGGCTTGGCCAGTCGACTGCTCTTCGTCTTGATTGTGCTTGTGATGTACATCTGGCACAGGACAGAGACCGGGAGTGACCAGGCAGCCTTGTCATAGGTTTATGCACACCATGCACATACAAACACACACAGGGGTCTGCATCAACACAAGCACGCTAACGAGTTGAGCAACTCTGCTCAGCTGCTTGGTGAAGAATTAGGGTAAAAAACCAGGGCAGCAACGACAGTGACTAGATGTACTATAGTGACATGAGGACAGACTGCACAATAATGATCAGATTTAGGACACTTGGTTTCTCTTTAACTGATTAAAGAATCGCTCAGTTTGTAAAAAAGTCCATATAAGATTCTCAGAAGCCAAAGAAACCCTCTCTGAGTTGAATTTTATATAGGTAGTGGTTGAACACTTTCCTTTTTTGCATTCACCATAGTTTTAGGGACTCATCTTGCTTACAGACAATGAATACAAGTGTTGACAAATTAAATGATTGAATTAGAAATTCCAGACCAGTGTCACATGACTAGGTCTCACTTCTCTGGGAAATTGACTTCCATATTCTTTGGGGCAGCTGTTGTCAGTTCTAGTCATTCATTTACTCTGGAGGAGTTCTAAAATATTACATATTCTGCCTCCCACAACTTTCAACGAGTGAGGCAATTTATATCACCTAAGATGCAGGCTGTTATTATTTCATTTCCAGGAGCTGGCTAAGACCCTGAAGTTTCATAGGCTCAGTTATCAGTTGTCCTCCATGACCTAGGGTTAAGAGAAGATGAGCCTTTGAGAACCATGCACAGCTAGGTTACTTTTGGTGAACTTACAAGAAACCACTAGAGGGCACTATCGAGCTATCATTTCTTTAGCCATGGTGATAAATGAATTTGCAACCTTGGAAAACTGTATGTTGATACTGAGGTCTACAGTACATCTGTATGGCCTGAGCACATACAAGTTAAGCAGATGCCTTGTACAAGCTCATAATAGAGATGGTTAATTTCCTGAAATAATGCTCAACACTCATGTGAAAACAGGACGATGGTTTTTTAAAAAATATATGTAACAGATGCCCCACAAAACTGTTAGATGAAAGTTAAAGAAATTAGAGTATATTACTACTCCTTCTGCTTCGTTAGTATTCTTCACATTAAGAAATCTTTGTTGAGTAATTTCTGAAAGCACTTATGATATAATAGGAGCACATAAAATGTTTCCACAATGGAAATCTTGTATCAGGGTTTAGCTGATTATAGTCTGTCTGTGGGACATGACTTGAATTGGATTATATCTGAACCCTTGAAAACATGTGCTATAGCAACATCTATTCTGAGTGAGCTGATTACAGTTACTTCTTTCTTCCCCAAAGAAATTTATCTCTTATTTGATGAGATGATACTTTCAGTAACAAATTTGTTTTTATAATGGTGGCATAAGAAATTCATTTCACGTAGCAATGCTTAAGCTTTATAAAACAGAAAAAGGTGTAAGAGCACATTGCTTCATATAACATATGTTTTAGGTAATTTAAGTCATCAATATTTTACAAATTGGAAAATATGTTCAATGCCTGAGAAAACTTTCTTTGTTTAAAAAATATCTGGTATTGTATGTTTTTTGTTTTTGTAAGGTAAATTAAGGTGGAGTGTCACCAAGCTACAATTGCTCTACTTTGTAAATTGAGGTTACTATATTATTTATTTTCATATTTTCTTAATGTAGTGACAACAGACATGATTTCTATAATGTATTTCTTAAGGACCAGATCCAAAAGGAACACTAGAAGATTTATTTTGGATAGTTAGTGGTTGACAAATTATTCCTATAGATGTGATCCTATAAATGGATACAAAGGAATCGTTGTGTTAAAGAGAATATTTGGCAATTAAAAAAAAAACTGTTTAAGTAGACCAGACCTGTGGTCAGTCCTCTTTTCTGTCTGCCCTAGATGTACATATCCCGGGTGATTCACTTCCATAAGAGGAAGTCTTTCTCTGGAGAGCCCAGTTACTCTCATTGGGGAAGGGTGGGGTGGAGGCGGGGATGGGATTTGCTCCCCCTGCAGGATGAGCAAGGACATGCTCAAAATCTCTGGGAAGAATGGGTAGTTTCTTTATTTTTTTAATATCCTTTTTTATTGATCTACATTATTTTAAATCCTTGTTCATTTTTTTCACAATAATTTCTTCCCTCATGTGTGCTCACCATAGTTCTCCCAGGGTCAAATAACACCCATAGTCTTCTACCATAGTCCACTGTGTTCATCCTTCCCTTTTCCCTCCTCTCTCCCTCTTTCTTTTGCTCCTGTCCCCATTCCCTCCTGGAGGTTTCAGATCTATGTTTAGCTTTCAAAGCTTGGTTTTGGAGTATCTTTTTCTGATTCTGTTTGGTTTCTCTATAGTCTACATGTAAGTGAAAGTATCATGTATTTATCTTTCTCCTTCTGGCTTATTTCACTTAACATAATTACTCCTAGTTCCATTCCTGTTGCCACAAATGGCATGAGTTTATCTTTTTTGAACACTGAGTAGCATTCCATTGTAGAACTGAATGGAAAGGAAACAATCCAATCAGAAACGGCCAGAAAAACTCCATAGATACCTCTCCAGAGAAAACCTACAGATGGCCAACAGGCACCTGACAGAGTGCTTTTTATCACTTACATCAGGGAAAGGCAAATCAAACCACAATGAGATATCACCACATACCTGTGAGAATGACATCTCAAAAAGACCAGAAACAATAAGAATGGATAGTTTTAAAAGTGGTCTTCATTGATGACTACTAAATTAGTGATATCCAGAATATGAAATAAGTTGAAGGAAAACAGGATGTTTCTGACCAACAGTTGCTCCTCCACAGATAAAAGCTTACTATACCCAGCCTTTGAACTGACCCCTATCCTCCCTGGTACTAAGGAAGTACAGGCCCCGAAGAAGGTACAATTAGGTAATCTGCAAGATAAATGCCATGAAGAAGTGTTTCTAAAATTCAAACAATGGAATTGCAAAGTTATCAAAGTAATTCCAAAATGGAGTTAGGCCAATTCCAAATGGATGCAATAAGGAGTAAGGAAAAAAGAGCTACACTGTCATTTCTTCTTACATTTTAAGAAGTGGGACATGTTTTAGATCTTTTCTGTGATAAGAACAAAAACTTTTAATGAGAAAATTATACTCCAAGGAGGAGGGAAGCCCATGTGATTGGGGAGCAGAGGAAACTTTGGGTACTGGAGGTTTGTAGAATCAGCCATCCCTCCTGGCAGTTCTGGAGGAGAGCATCAGGTGGAGGAAAGCTGCTTTACCCTGTTTGCCACAGCCTGGGGTTGCCTTTCCCAAAAAGCCCACCTATAAATGTGCAGGCAGGTGTGAAAAGCATGTGTTGTGTTGGGACTAGGCACAACTTTGGCAAGGAGTGATATTGTGAGCAAGGAGAGAATCCCCCAGACATGACGCCAAGTCTGACTCTGACTTTGTTTTGAGCTATACTCTGGGGCTCTGTTTCTGGGAGGATTTGACTTAGCAATTATCAACATTTTTTTCTAGAAGTAATATCCTACAATGGGTCAGGATTTAATTGGGATATGGGGGAGGGTGTCTGCAACTGCCTCATATAAAACAGGAGAAATATGTTGCTTAACATGACTTTAAAAATCAGTACAAGTGACAGTGGTGACAGGCAGACCAGAAACCACCCCCGTCCCCAACCAAAATTTATCTGGGAGACACAGCAAGACTCACCGTGGCATATAAGGCGGAGTAAATGCTCAGAGCAGCATGTTTGGAGGGAAAGGATCTCCGGGCTTTTTCTATCACTTCCAGGTCCCCGGTGCAAATGTTGCCATTGCTGATGAACTGCTGGTGTGCTCGGCAGTCTGTGCTGGTGTAGTTTGGCTTGCACACCGTCAGGAAGTACGGCGTCAGGTGCCCAGTGACCACTTGTCCAGCATTTACAAAAATGTCAGTGGCAAAAAGTCCAAACGCAAATACCCCTACAAGGAGATTTAAAGTTATTAGGGATGGCAACAAATGTAGCTGATTGCTTTCATCCCTGTGAGAAAACAGGGCAGCGAGAATCCACCATGACCTGTTTCCTCTTTGCCTCTAACGCTCCAGCCTAACAATCTAACCAACAGTTCTCCCTTTCCACAAGTTGTCCCTTTATTTTTCCAGGGAGCAGAGCCGGCTTCCTAAAATACTGTATCTTCCAAATTGATGCAGACCTTCTGCTGTTCAATTTATTGTTTATTGCTGTATTTATTGTTCTGTATACATAACTTAGAAGCACGTGCCCATGGAAAGAATACAAATTTTGGAGTTCTTAGAGACCTGGACTGCAGTCCCAACTTTGGTGACTCATTCACACTATCAGCTGTTTACCTTCTCTGAATCTTGGCACCCTCTGCTGCAAAGTGTTGGGGAGGAGTGAAATCTCTGAAAAGGAGAAACGAAATAAGATGTGTACAAATACCCATTATAATGCCTGGTCCTAAGGGGCTATAGAAGATCAGTTTTTCTTTCCTTCTAATGAAAATACCTACTCCCTGGTCCTGTTTGCAAACAAAATCTCCTCGGGGTTATCCATAATATGGCAGGTGAGAGTGAATGGAGGTTTGTAGGGAATTGTTTCTAAAAAATTTTTTTAAAAAAAGATCATTCAAGAAATATGATTGAATTTGATATTTCCTTCGAGGCTGAAAGCAAACTGAGAAGAAAGAGTGCTAAAGGTGAAAGCGGTTCATTGTATTGGTTTCTCACCATTGCTGTAATAATTACCACACAGTGGTAGGACTTAAAACAGCACAAATTTATCCTCTTAAAGTTCTGGAGGTCAAAAGTCCAGAATAGATCTTACTTTTGGAAACTCAAGAGTAAAAGTCACTTTTAACCTTTTCCATCTTCTAGACACTGCCTCCATTCTTTGACTTGTGGTCCTGTCTCAGCAACCACACTATTATAACCTCATCTCTATGGTTCCCTCTCCTTTCTTGGCCCTGCCTCTCTGCCTCCCCTTTGAAAGGACTCTTTCATTACATTGGCTCCATCTGGATATTTCAGGATCATCTCAAGACCCTTAGTTTCATTGTACCTATAAATTACCTTTTATGGTGAAGTGATATATCCACACTTCCCAAGGTTAAGGGTCCGGGCAATTTGGAGAGGAGGTTAGTCTTGTGACCACACTGCTGTGGCTGTCTGGCTTAAGTAAGCTCCAATTCTTACATCTTATTGGTTTTCTGGTAGATTCCACATGATAAGCCCCAATAAGCTTGGGCACAGATAAATAATTCATTACAAGGTGCTTTGAATTCTTTCAAAGCCTGTTTGTTTAGTTATGTATTGACTACATATGGACTGCTGTCTGTTACATGTTGTCCATGTACAACCAAAGTATAGACAAGCAGCATGGTGGGCTCAAAACTTCAGATGCAGCTCAAATATGGGAAGAGTTGGCAAGTCTGAGAGTCAGCCTTAATTGCACATGTCAAGGGTCTGGTATTGTTTCATTTCAGTTCCTACCCACTATTGTCTCCCATATCCAGTGTTCTCAATCTGCAAATTGTGCTGATTTCAGCTCCTGAAAGTTAATCCACTATCACAGAAGTAAAGACAAGTTTGGCTGAAACTTTCATTCAGTTTTCATTTTGATTTGTATTGTTATAATTTTCCTTTTTGTGGCTTTGCCAGGACACCCTTTATCACAATGAGAATTGGTTCTTTTAATAGCACCCATCAGCTCATTGCCACAGTCTGACCTTGGGAAGGAGGTACATGCTGCTCATTTGTGGAGATTTTGCTTCCAAGTTCTGGAAGACTGAATGGTACATCTTCAAGCCAGATCCTCAAAGACAAGATGGCTGACCTCTTCTGTAGCAATAAGTCTGTCTGGACATACTGTTCCAAGAAACTTAGATAATTTGTGATTTGAAAAGGGAAGGGTGACAGCATTTCCCTCTGGCATTTTATTTGTCAGCATAGTTTCAGCTATGATTTGTTTGCTCTTTGTGAGACAGAGGACCTCTGGGTTCCTTGAACTAGGGTCTGAAGCCCCAGATCTGGGGTCACAGTGAGTCTGTGCCAGGCCATTCTCCCCAATCCTGGTTACCATAGCTGAATGTTGCTGTCCCCTCATCTCTCTGCTCACTCTGTGTGACGCCTGCCTTCCCTGATGGCTCACCAAGCAGTTGCCTGACGTTTCATTCCAGGGCACCTGTCTGGCTTCTGAAGGGCTCTGAGGCAGCCCAGGAGTCCACCTGCCAGACACAGTTATGTCAACAAAGAGTGGTCGAACTCCAGGGTGACTCACAGACAACATCGATCAGATGGAACTTTTGTGGGAAACTTCTTTCCTCAGTTACTTAACCCTGAACTCCTTGTGGATAGTTTACAAACCACAGAAGCTAAAAATAGATTCATTTGTCTTCAGGGTCTGCTGGAACACAATAGTGATCTGTATAACAAAAGGAGATGTTTCCAAAATATCTTTAGATTGTAACTTTGTCCCATAATTCGTTAAGTGACATCATATTTTTTAACTTAACAGATACATGTGTGATTCCTGTAACTCTCCTGAGCTGGTTCTATTTCTCTTCTGGCTCTCTTCCATCAGAGGTGTTCCTTGCATCAGAGAATCTAATTACATTTCTCAATGAATTTGTAGCAGGCACAAAAGTCTGAAAGTAGCATGCTTTTGATTTGCCAGACCTATGTGCTTGAGACAGAGACATTTATTATTGTTGCTTTGTTTGGAATACTTAAAAGGTTCTCATGGGAAAACCAAGAGCCATGAGTTTCTAAAATCAATAGGAGAACAGAGGAGGAAGTCAACCAAGGAGGACTGGTGGCACTGAGCGTCCCTGTTCCCTGCATCATAAGGATTGCCAGGGGCAAGTCTAGACATAGAATGATTTTTGAAAACCCAGTTGAAATGTGTCTTGTGCCTCTTAGGGATAACTCAGGAGCCTTTTAGAGAAGTTTCACATCCAGTGACAGAGCAACAGGAACCTATGTTAGCAAGGTCAAAGGGGAATTCGACATCTGTGTGATTAGTCAATGATGTCTATCTCTTCCATTCAATGTGTTGACAATACAGGCTGTAAGGAGCTAAGGGCATCTCTGTTTTTGTTTAATATTATATTCCAAACAGCTAGTATTAAACCAGACACATTCAATATTTAAAATATGTTTGTGGAATCCATGAATGAATTACTGAAGAAATCGCAAATTATCAGAAGAGAATAAAAGAGCATATGAACTTGTCCAAAGTTGTTTACTTGTGTTAATGTTTCATATCCCTGATTCTATTGCACATAGGGTTGGCATCAAACCATTTAACATGCAAGCTGTGGGGACCACAGCTCTTGTTTTACAATCTTCACAAATGTAACACAGTGCCAGGAATTTAACAAATAAACAGCTGAAAACTGGGACATTATAAGTATCTCATGATTTTGTAAACTTAGAAATAATACTTTTGAAGCAAAAGCATTTTCATTTTCAACACAGCAAGAATGAAAAAGAACTTAAAATTGGAGTATGATCCAAGATAGACATAGGGAAAAGTCTTTACCAAGGACATCTGGGAAGCACAATGAATCTGGAAGTCATAATAAACTTGGGGGACACTGATGGGTTCCGTTTTACATGCATATATTTGAAATAAATGTACCCTCTTCTGATCTGAGATGTTGCAATGGTTGTCATTTTAAATATTAACACATGGGCTCATGAAGATATGGATTCCCACAGCTCATGTAGAAAAACTAACACTGAATTTAAAGCAGAAAAGGATAGCAAAAAAGATGCGGAATTAATTCATCGAGGGTAAGTATAGGCACTACTCTCTGAAAAGTGGGGGGTGAATCCTGCTCCTGCCTCAATGTATGCTCTCAACTTCTTAGCAAACCTTTTAAAATGAGTTACCCTTCTTTTTCTCTTTGGAAAACAATGCAAGGAGAGAATGAAAGAACTCTTGGGCTATGTGATACAGAGACTGCTTGAACATTTTCCCTTTTTCTAAACGATATGGCAGTTTTGGGAATCTTTTGTGGTAACTTTTTTGCTATGATCTTCAAGACACAAAAAAATTTACCTGCATCACTGTTTCTAGCCTTTATTTTAGTGGAGAAATTAATGAACACTTTATCTCATACAAAAGGACACACATGTGGTCTGGTTCACTGTTTTTGACAGGAAAAGGGGAACATCTAAGAAATTCTTATGTTCAGCTTCCTCAAAGTACACTCTGATGCATTTGCCAACTTTCAATTCCAGATAATACCTTTTGTTCAATCACTGTTGCAAATGGAATACAAGAGGTAAAGTAATGAAGACAGCTCCTTTTTGCTTTTTCCTTTGTCGCATCAAGATCCAGTGAAAAATCTCACTGGAGAAAGTTACTTAACTATTGCAAATGTGTCCTCAATTTAGCTGTGAAGAACATTCATTCAGAAAGTAATTGTTTCTTTTAGGAAAAGAAAAGGTGGTAAAGTGAATTCTCTTTATCGTACTTTATTGAAACTGGAAGTTTCCTAATGAATATATTTATATATTTACCATATTCATCAAGGTTGTATTGAACTGATGAGATGTTTGAATAAGATTGTCACAGATACTAGGTAATGGATTATAGTGATACACTAATACACGGTACGTAGTATTAGGTATATTCCTAAATGCTTTGCAATATTATTTCACTTAATTCTTACTAAAATTCTATTAAGTAGACATTATTTTTTAATTGCATTTTATGTTTTAGTTATACACTATTATAGATCAGCACCTCTATATATGATAGTAAATTCACCACTGAAAATCTGATTCTATGTTTCACTATACAACTGGTCCCTTACACCTAATTTACCTACTCAGATTCCTTCTTTTCTTTTGGTCTTATAGTCTAAAAGTTTGTTTTTGTTTCATTTAGTTCATTTGTTACACTTCTATACATGCCCCATATGAGTGAAATCATACAGTATTCGTCTTTGTCTGACTTATTTCACTAAGCAAAATACCTTCTAGGGCTATCTATGTTTTTGCACATAGTAGGATTTCATCTTTTACTACAGCTGAATTGTATTCTATTGTATGTATGTGTGTGTATCTAACATTCTAACATCTTTATTCAATTACTTGTTGATGGGTACTTAGATTGTTTCCAGATCTTGCCTGCTGTAAATAATGCTGCAATAAACATAGTGATGCATATATCTCTTTGAATTAGTGCTCTTGGATTTGGGGGGTAAGTATTCAGGAAAGGGATAACTGTATTGAATGGAATTGCTATTTTTTTTTTTGAGGAAGTAGATGGTATTGTTATCTCTACATGAGTTATGGGAGATACCTCATACAAGAAATTTTTTTTCTTTTTTTTGAGACTAGGTCTTGCTATTTTTGCCCATGGAACCCCGGGCTCCTGTTGCCCAGGGTACCACAGACTCAAGCAATGCCTAATCTCAGCTTTCCAGGTAGCTGGGATTACAGATGTGCGCCACCACACCCAGCTAACTTTTTGGAACTAGGTCTCGCTACATTATCCCAGGAAGGACTCAAACAGTGATCCCAGGTACCTGCTGTGACTTCCTAGGCTACCGCTTACAGGCATGTGCCACCGTGCCTGGCCTTCACACAAGAAATGTAGGGCACATTAACTTATCCAGGTTCACATAGTCAGGAAGCAGAAGAGCTAGGCTTAGAGACTAAGTGGTACTGTTCTAAATCCACCTCCTACTCATAACCTAGGCTTCTATTTCTAGCTACTTAGGTACCAGGTAATTTTAAATAAAAAAGCACTTTCACTCTGTATGTTTGACAGTATGTGTGCAGTCACACATGCCACCCTCCCCCCCATACGTGCACACTGGGAAGAAGCAAGGACATAAGTCATGCCCCCAATGAAATGCACTGATTTCACTTGTCAAAACAGAACAGGAATTCCTCAGTTCTTTAGCCAGCAATTTTCCAATAAGAATACCGTAAAATATCTATGATATGTCATAGGTACTTATGTCATGTCATATGTCAACAAGGTACTTTTCTCATCGTTTTGACAAAGACTCTAACTTTTTAAAATACAATTCAAACACCATTGGTGAAAACTTATTCACATCCAACAAATATTATTCTTCAAACAGACTTTTCTGCTAGAATAAATGCATCTGTTCCTTGGATAGTTAACTCTAGGGGTTCACAGAACAAGATTCTTGTGGTCCTTTTTCTAATCGAAGTTGAAAAGACACCATAGTCTCTTTGTCTTGATGGCATGGTTTAAATCTTAAAAGCTAAGCAGAAATTTTATATAAATCAGTTATCTGAACCTACATTACTTATGTCACAGAGCTATTATTCAAATCATAGAAATAGTTCTAAAAACATTATGTAAATTATTAACTCCACAGATACTAGTTACTATTATTTTTTACACCAAAGGTCAGTTGATGTTTTCAGTATTTTAAATAAGTTGATTATACAATTAGTTTTAAAATATGGAGGAAGAGGCAAGAATTCTAGAATTCAAACTACCCCCAAACAAACATTTAACTCTATGCTAGTCATGCTTTATATTTAAAAAGCACTTTATACAATACAATGAGCTGGTGAATTTTTTATAGATCCTTCTATTTGTCATTAGCACAACTACTCATGGTAAGTGAAAGTAAAGGATAATAACTGAATAAAGGTAAGGAGCAATCAAGTAGAAAACCCCTGAAATACTTACAAATGAAAGAATAAATATATTTCTATTTCTTAAAAACATAAACTCAAATGATTTCCTGTTAACATGGTTTTATGACCCAGCTGGAGCCTCGGGATAAAATGACTAGAATTGCACAGGACTAAATATATTTCCTCCTGGTAGAGTAACTTAAAGAGATCTGGGTCAGGGGTCTGCTCAGATTTATACTGTTCAGCTTCACCGAGGAAGACTCTCAAAGGGAGCAGATGTATTCCCTACACTGGGCAGAGCAACCAAAAGCAGCCTTAGCACATCTCTTCAAGAAGAGGTTGGTCTTTGGCTAGACCTTCTAGGTCAATCAAGGCTCCAGCTTCAGTGTAGCTCCTTTCTCTGCATACTGATCCAGAAAGGAAATATCAGATGTCTCAGGTGCAAAGTCCAGTGACTTGGCTCCTCATGGGGTCCAAAAACTGAGTTTCCATTTTTCCTCTAAGTCCATCTTGCATTTCTCCTCCTGCTTTAC
This sequence comes from Uropsilus gracilis, assembly GCA_004024945.1. NCBI lineage: Eukaryota > Metazoa > Chordata > Mammalia > Eulipotyphla > Talpidae > Uropsilus > Uropsilus gracilis. Next base: position 110,878 of record PVHY01001807.1, read on the forward strand.
ATGCCTGACCTTCAACTCTGGTCCTTATTGCTGAGTTCTAGAAATATCTTCTTCTGCCTATAGGCACATATCCTGCCTTGCTCTTGATATTTTTCCTTAAAGTTCTAGCCTCTTGTCTCAGAACTAAAGCTAGGTGCCTGGTCACTGAGTTATTTTCAGACTACCTGGCCACTTCGGCTTCCTGCATTGGCACACAGAGTGGCCTGGTTCACTGAACACCTGATTTCCTGGAGGGTCCCTATCCTGTGATGTCCCTGCTGACTCTTTCTCATCCTATAACCGCTTCTCTTTTCCCATTTGAAATTGCATATCGGCCTCCACAAACCCCTTATTTACTTTCTCTACATTCTTTGCTTCCATAACAATCATCTTCTAAGATGTACTATAATTAACTTACTTTGCTTAATGTCTGAAATCCTCAGGTGAACATAAACTCATTGAGGACATATATCTTTCTGTGAGGTTCACTAGTATGTCCTGAACACTTTAATCAGTGCCTGGGGTATAATAGGTATCCAACAAATTATTTATTGAATGTTGAAAGAATATAACCAGCCCCCCAGTCTATCATTGAATTTTAAGTACAGAATGTAAGTAGAAATGGACTCATTCAATCAAATAAAGTCTCTTGAGATGAGGTGTATTTAAATGACTTTCAACACAGAGAAGAAAAACATCTAGTTTGCAAAAAGGCTGACATTAAGCTTGTCTCATGGTATCAGTTTTTATAACCATAAAACGTTGTGACCTTTAAAGTATTCATGTTTCATTTAGATCACACTGAATTTATAGTAATTAATTAGTGTTATATGAATTAACTGCTTATTTTCTGTTATGTCCAGTGCTACCTAATCCTTGGACTTGACCTTAATGGCAGAAGGCTTGCTTGGAATTTAATTAAATTTTTATTAGGCGTAATAATGGAGCGATGATGTAATCCCAAATGAAAAGCTCAAAATAAATAGTATCTGGATGACAGGCAATTGTAGGTGCTAATAGATAGTCTAATATTGGCAAGTTTGGATCTGTCTTTTTCTTTAATTAAAAAAGTAGTTATTCAGAATGGGAAAGTTAGATATCCTTCTATCAGGCAAAACAAACAAAAACCCTCATCACATTTAAATGCTTCTTGGTCACTGCTTGTCAATACTATCCTATAGTTACTATCCTATAAGAATATGTTTACTCATTGTATCTATGAATGAAAGAATTTAACTGAAGTGATCTTCATGAACTTTTTTTGATCATGTGACTCCTTTTTTGCATAGTTACTGCTGAAAGGAATGCAGGGATTTGTATCTCGAGAACTTAAATTTACACTGTTGGTCAACTTAATGAAATACCAAAGCGAATATTAGAAGAGAAAGGAATAGAGAGAAAAAATGAAGGGAGAAGTCTATATACTTGTTACTGATTTGACTATATCTGTTTTTATTACATGTTGATTAAATTTGTTCAGTCAATTCCGTTTCCTCCCCACATGTGAAATTCTACCACTGAACCACCCATGTACCAATGACCTCCCCACATTTCAAAAACTCAAAATGTATTAGAAGCAGGCAAATTAGCTATGAAGTTTTACATACAGGCCGGGAGGCTTTCCATCCTTCTTATAATGAGAATCTCTGGGGGGGGGGGGGAAGAGTTATTGTTAGATTTGTGAGTTAGAAGAATTCAATCCTCTTTGTCAAGATCAACACAGTTAGTTAGCATTTACGTACAGGAGGAGAAGCTTTAATTTGAATATTTTCCATTTGATTTCACTATTCTCGTCATTCCCTCATTTAGAATATAATTTCAACATGGAGGTGGGGGTGATGGGGTGGTGAAGGGCCATCATATCAAGTCTTTGCACACAGACTAGAGAAAATGGGTTTTGAGAGCTAAGGTACCATAGTTACCATAAGTTCAGTGCTTTTACACTGAAGTCTAAGCTATAGTAGTAGAGATAGACCATTCTTCTGGGTAGCTTTTATCTTGTCACAGTTGCCTTTAAAAATAATAATATTAGTTCTTTGACTAATTTTAAAACTCTATATATTCATCCTAAAAAATAGAAACTACAGAATAGAATGCAAAAAAATTATTGACCCATCATCCTACAACTCAGAAGTGATAACAGTCCACTTATTATACTTCCCTTTAAACTCTTCTATGGGACACATACATGCACATAAACTATGCTTATATAAAGCTATAACTTGTTTATGTTGAATTATAGATGAAGAATCTCTTGACTTTTTCATATAACATTATATTATGAATATTTCTCACTACATTAGAAATTCTAAATACTTTTCTGAGGTGGTAATTTATGATGGTAGTTTTATTTTTAAAAAACATTATTATGTATTTCTAACTTATATTAAAATAAAATAGTTTTAGAACATAAAAATTATTATCTGATTAACTTCCTTAAGACAGACTTGAAGTGGAATTCTGGGTAAGTATAGGTATTTTTTAAGGTAATTGACGTATACTGCCAAATTGCTATGCAGAACAGATAAATGAAATTGGTGTCACCAAAAATGTATTAGAATCCCAAGTTTTTCCTCACCTTTGACAGCTACACCCTTATTTTCTTTAAAAATAGTTTGCTAATATATTGTTCATTTTCACAATGTGAAGTTGATTATATTTGCTAAGAAATACTATTTGTGATGGATTATAGAATAATTACATAAACTGCAAGAAAAAAATCAAGCCATTTTAACTTAAATAGAATAGCTAAAACAGTTGTCATTTTCTAAAGCTAACTGCATTATATGTATTTTCGTGGCTACTGGACAAGGAAAAAAAAGACTGTTGGGTCTTCATCATAACATTTCTAATATACTTTGATTACTACCTTACTTCACTTTAATTTTTCCAAAGCAAGCATCTCCATTTTAAAGAAACTTTACTTCAAATAGTGCATCTTTTTCCCTCATATGAGAAAAAAAATTTGGGGACTCAGAAAAATTAGGGTTCTTTAAGATAGAACCTCCCTCCCCCAATTTCCTATATGAAAAGCCAAAATAGACTTCTCTAACCTTATCTTAGAAAGGCTTTGCCTTATTTTTACTCTTTAATTTCCTAGAAGTAAGCTGATAGTGGTAATAAAGATAATTAAACAGGAAGCAAATGAATATTTAAGAATCAGCATTTACAGAAGCAATTCTCAACAAATCTCTGTGATTTAAGAGAGCTAAATTTTCCTCTTTATTCATCAAAAAAAATTTTACTGAAAACCTATTTGCCATGCATTTTGCAATACTGTATCAATACAAAGTAGAAAAGATACAATCTCTACACTCCAATGGATCACAAATTAATAGGAACAACAGATAAGTAATTATAGCAATATGATAAATGGCTATAAAAGATGTAAGTACAGAGTTCAGGGGAGGCCTGGAAGAGGAGGAAGCTACTCTGGATGCTGAACAATTTGTGAGCGGCATTTTGAAGAGTGAGTGGGAGCAGGCCAGTTTTAATGATGAGAGGGAGGCAGTAGAATATTTAGACAAAAGAAGTAGCATCTGATAGAAACCAAGCAAGACAATTCCCTTGTAAGGACACCAGGAATGCATTGAAAGTTTTAAGCAGGAAAATAACATGATCACACACACACACACACACACACACACACACACATATATATATATATATATATATATATAGGACCATAGGGCTTGGGGGGGGTCTTCCCCCCCCCCCAAGCCCTATGGTCCGTCTGTTCACTCAGACTCCTCTCTCCTTGTTTGATGATTTATGTTCAGCCCATAGGTTTCTCTTCCTTTTCTGTGGTTGTGTCTATTTGACAGATACTGTGTTCCTGGTACACAGCATTCTGTGCGTGAAGGGTTGTAGCCTTAGCTTTGCGTTGGGCAGCCTGTCCGTGCTCATTTGAGGTTTAACAAAGTCTTCTCATTGCTGGCTGCTCATATGTCCTTTGCCTCTTCACCCCGTAGCTCTGTCTTCAGGCTTGGGCAGGGGGGAGAGGCCTGCTTCGAGTCCTTTTCTGTAGTGAGGTTTCTCAGAGAGGGTAGGCATCCACCAGCAACGTTTGTGGATGGTCTCCGCTCTCTCCATTATGAGATTTGTTGTGGAGCCAGTTCCCCAACTCTGTGGGCTTCCTCTCCTACGGTGTGGGGAGGGACTCCTTGCTTTCTTGGGTGACATCCCAAAATGGGATCTCCATTCATTCATTCCTGACGAGTTTGTAAGCACACTTTTGTGATAGGTCTTCACCATGGTTGTTTCTCCAGTCCATCATGTTCTATGATAGTCCTTCTCCTGCATCCTGACCAGTTGTATTGGCAGGGTCCTTAGGGTTCCACACGTGCTCTATGTTGCTGTTTGCAAAGTTTGTTTTACTTATTCATCCTGAAGACTAAGTGGAGTGAGAGTGAACTGGCAAGATCTTCCCCCACCCCCCTCCCCCCCGTTTCCCTGACCCTAAGTGGGTGTTGGCGCAGGTCCAGTCGGGGTCTCCAGCCCCCTAAAGCCATCTTACCCCCCGGCTTGCCGGCAGAGGGTGCTTGTGGGTGCGCAACTGGTGCCCTGCCAGCCGGAGGTCAGCCCGCAGCTGATCAGGACACACGCCCATGATTATATTTTTACTTTTAAAAGATCTGCAAAGTGGCAAATGGATAGTGTATCCATGGACTGTGATGAATGAAGTCAAGTTGCAAGACAAGATGTAAATAAACCACTTAAAGGAGCAAGAAAATTTTAATGGCCTAAACCTGTGGCTCTTGTAGTGAGCATGGATCAGAATCACCTGCGGGACTTGTCATAAAACACAGATGTGAGTTTTCATTCCTAGGTTTTCAGATAAGGTATTTAAATTTCTGACAAGATTTTTAAATTAAGGATTTAAATTTCTAACATTAGTGTGACTTCAAGTTTTTGATTTTAACAACTGGAAAAACCCTGATGCCATAAAACAAAAAGGGGGTGCTTCTGTATCCAGCAATCTCCTTTCCCTTCCAATATATTTCCTCTACTTCTCCAGGGTTTCCATGTTGTTTGCTGACTGTCTTCCTTCTGGAAGGTTCCTCATGTGTGAGCAGTATCTTCAGCCTTGGAACTCTAACTGATCTCATTTGAATATCCATGGCATTTTGACCCAGGACCCAGCTCTCTGTTAGCTTAGGACAGTCTCAAAAGGATCAGAGTGTCATTGATTCTGGAGACAAGAATTCGATGCTGTCACCTCTAGGCTGAGAAATATCTATTTTAACAGCGGTCTTCCTGAAGTCATGCATCCATCCAGTGCATTAAGTCAAATGGGAATTTCAGGAACCACAACAGGACATTGGCAAGACTCATTCCTGAATGACAGGAATCTTCAGACACCTCTTGGTGAACAAAGACTTGTCCTGCTAATGGACTTGATTTCTCACATTTTAATAAGTTCCTGACACAACAAAATTACTGGAAGAGAAATCTTTTCGGAAAATTTGATTATTTCTAAATTTATTGCTGTCTCCACTGCCCTCACCCTCACTCACCTGCAGAGCATATGGCAAAATTCAGTCAATATTAAGATGCATATGGGGGGGGAGGGGATCTTAGCACTAAGATCAGTTTCTGTTTTCCATGGAAAATCCCAAAAGTGACCCTTATTTTTGAAGTTCATACATCCATAATTTAGTTTGTTTGACCAAGAGTGCTCATTTTTAGTAAGTTTATGTAAGTTATATCTATTATGAAGGGCTTAGTTCCTCATGTACTCACCTATGAATCTTATGATCCTTCGGAGTAAGGGGTTCAGGTAACAGCATTCTCCAGTCAGAATTGTTTTCTCCTGGGCAATCAGAGATTCTCTGGTTGACTTTATGAAATACATGGATATCTCACCAATAAAAATCTAGGAAAGGAATGTTTAAAAAATGTCAAGTTGGAGAGTTGTCTGATAAAAGAGAATAGTGGCTTAAAAAAACCTTGAGATTCTACAATCCTTTAAAAGATGTCATATAGCAAAGATGGAACTAAAAGGTGGTTTGTACTGAACCCTTCAAAAGCATTAGAGATATTAATAATTGCTAGATTTCTGTCTATAATATTAAATACTAAGGTCCTATAAAAATAATATTTTTATATTATATATAAATTTTACATTAAATATAATATATAAACAAAATATTACTGAAATAATAAATTGTGATATGATTTATGATAAGTTCATTTCAACTCAATGTATAACTTGCAATAATGAGGAATATCTGGGACAGTGACTGTGTCCAACATGTCACCACATGTACGCAACACAAAGTCTTATGTCAGTCTATGGTAATACCACCATTATTTACATGAAAACCCATCATTTTAACATGTCTGTCTGAGCTATATTTCTCCTACTCTAACCTGGTTGACTCTTCCTTCTTTATGACTGACAGCTCTCCTCTTGTTTTAAACTAATATATATTACCATTTAAATCACAGTGCTTTAACAAAGATTGTGAGCTCCCTCATGACAGGGATGAGACCTAGTATTCTTCATTATCCTTGTAGTACCTTGTACAGTGTATTCCCATTTCAAATTAAGAACTGCAAGGCAGTTCATTGTCACTGATTCTGACATTGCCATAATTGAAGATTAAGAACCATTGATGAAAAATAAAATGTTCATAATTGCCATCATCTACAGAAATCTAGGCTGCAGGTACTTTATCATAGTGTTTTTCATGCTCATAAGATCCCTTGTGAGATATTATTGCCCCTAGTTTACTGGGGAAGGATGAAAGTTGAGCAAGGTTAAGTAACATCCTACATCTGGGACTGGAAATGGCACCCAAGACAACTGGGTGCTAAAGCCAATGCTTCTAACACATAATAAACCACTGATATTTTCCTAATTTCTACAGTTTCCCAGAAGAATGCAATTCTGTACTATTCTTTCATACACTTATGCTTGTGGTATAAGGTAAACATTATATTTTAAGAATTCTCATGCCTTATATTCCTCCTTTCATTATGGATTATCTGTTTAGCAGGGTAAGGATATGAATGGCTCCTTGGGTAATGGAAACAAACAACAGAATTTTTAAAAATGGAATCACATATAGATTTTTTTAAATGAGGAAACTGAAAGTTTCAGACATACCTAGAATCTGAGGCAATTATAGATCAATATGACCTAGTGTTCTCTTTCCATGGTACCACGCTATCTAGTACTTTTGATAGGTTGTGCTACCCCTCCCCCCCCCATTGTCTCCTGTTTAAGATTGCTTTCAAGGACAGGTATGCTAAGACATGAGAATGACCTTAGTTGGAATTTCCTTTCAGGGAGATGCAGGAGGGAGGAAGAAGTGAAATGGTCCAGGTGTGGTTCCTGGAAGGTGGGAAATCAAGATATATAAAGGGTGTGAAAACAAAGAGAAGGATCGGATTCCAATATGGAGGTGAGATAGAGAGATTCATGGAGGAGAGTAATTTGGTCTTGGCTATTTTGTAAGATGGAGATGTGAACCATGTGAGCTTGGCCATGTGGCCACTGGGGGCCTGCAGCCCTTGGCTGACCTGGGCTAGCTGCATGTGTGCTAAAGGCAATTAAGAAGTTTGCAGATTTGAACTCCTTGTTGGAGTTTGTTTTGCTGAGTTTGACTTGTATCTGAAAGAGGCCGTGCAAAAGTTAGGCTACCTGAAGACAATAAGAAGACAGCATGGAAGACAAGGAGGAGCACGCCAAAGGAGCTGCCAAAGAAAGATGTCTTCAAGCATCTGGAGATGAACTCTGACTGACTGATTTTGGTGAGATGATCAGGACTGAGAGACTGAGGATTTTAAGGCAATCTGGGGAAAGGACTTTGGACAATGCTGAGAAAGGTTTTGGACAATGTTAAAGTAATCAGAGTTTTCCATGTTTCTTTTGTAGCTATTAGGATAATTAGAAAATCACTTTGTTAGAAATAAATTAGTCTGCACTGATAGTCTTGCTTTGGTTTAGTATTTTGGTTTGGAAGGTTGGGGATGGTGGGAAGAACCCACAAGAGTTTAAATTATGTTTTTAAGGTTTTTTTTCTTCTGCAGTTTTTGAAGCTGAAAGCAGGGAGCAGCTGGCTGGTTTTTGCATATCAATGGTAAAAATGATCATGAAAATGCTAATGAACAGTGTGTAGCCTGCTTCTTAGAGAGAATCAGGCAGATAGGTATATCCAGTTAAAGGTAATTGCAAAGAAACTGCTAGTAGCCTGCTCCGGAGAGGGAAGCAGGCCTGTATGTGTTTAAAACAAAGTCAAAAAGTCCCTTTGTGGTCGCCCTGTTTCACTTTAATATCACAGGAGTTTGTGTTAGTGTTTAAAGCAAATTGAATTTGACCTACATTGTTTTCTATGTTCTTGTACTGAACACAAAATCAACAAATATTTTGACTGAGAAACTACTAAGAAAAAAATTAGTTAGAGGAAGGACTGCAGAATCAGAGCTTCCCAACTTTAGGGCTGGGGTTTATGACTGCTAGTGCTGATAACCTTCACCAAATGATTTATTCCTTCTATGCCTCAGGGATATAATATATATTTATATATAATTTAAATATAATATATATTTAGTATATATTGACTTACTAAAACACTTAATGCATGTAATCATTATGTAATGTACATGTATATATGAATAGCTTAAAACAGTTCCTTGAACAAATTATACTTTATCAGAGGTGGAAGTTGTATTTTTCTGTTGCCTCATCAGCAATAAGAACATTATCAACATTATCATCATCATCATTATTACTATATTCTTAGGACAAAGCACACTGCTGAAACTCTGGGGAGGCAGACTACGAAAGGAATAAAAGTGTTATAGCCTCCAAAAGGATATAATCTATACACATACACGCGTGCACACACACACGCCTTTTACCATCAGATAATGTCTTACCTACATTGCAAGGACAAAACGCTAAGGAAGTCAAGGTTCTTTGGCAGTGGAAAGGAGTTGCCTTCTTCTGAGAAAGCCAGACTTTCCCAGGTCAGTTTGCATTCCCAGTGCCAAATGGACTGCTCAGTTAGCAGATAGCTGCTTGTCCTTAGTCATGACAAGCTTTCTTCAGTGGCAGGAAGCCCCTTCGTCTCCCCTGCCAAGAAGGAGATGAAAACCTACCATAACAGAGGTCTAGATTTGTCCTAGACTTATCTCGACCTCTATATGGTTCTTATCCCATCCCAATCCAACCCCCCAAAACTCTGAGTTCCTCCAGTGAAACTGTATGTTTTGCTTGACTTTTCAAAGGAAAGCAATGAAACATGAACACTTTAAATATGCTTGTCTCAAAGGCTACCAATTGTTTGAAATCCTTGTAGCTCAACAATGCCTACAGAGTTCTCTGATGATAAGCCACCTCTCTGGAGACCAAAATCTGACTTGTGTGACCTTGAAATGGAGAGTGCTGGTTCCAATTAACAAGAGAAAAATGGGAAAGGAGAGAAAGCAAAGAACCATTTAATGACAGAAACAGGTTAAGATAATTACCCTTAATAGGCATAAACTACCTTAATTATTTTGACAGATACAGTTTTCAAAACAAAGCAGTTACATTGAGTCTAACGATACATTTATGATAACTACATCACAGGCATGATAACATTTTTAACTGAACTAAATGACCCTTAGTCTTTAAATCTGAAGAGCCCATCTTATAGCTCTGCTACATTGTAAAAGGTAACAACAGCTGTTTGGTCCCACCCTTAGAAAAGAATGGGCAGGCACACAGGATAACATGGTAGCCCAGGATCTGCATCAGAGAGAATGCCCTGGATGGAAGCCAGACACAGGTGCACTGCAGGTGGGACTGTGGCTCTGTACTAGCACAGGGGGAGATGAGCAAATCAGCATAAGGGGGAATGCAAACAGAGAACTCAAGAGGCGACAAGTAAACAATAGGCCAGCATGGATCACCTTGGCAGGTGCTGTATAAATAAAATTGTACAGTTAGAACATTTTGTGCCTAATGTCCTTTGGAATTAACAATCAATGCTCTGCCATGTAAACATACTTGAGCAGCTTCAAGAACTCAGTCTTCCTCTTTGGTCATAAATTGATCTACTAAATAAAGGTACCAAGTACATTTGTTTTTAATGTACATGATGGAACTGCATTACTATGCTTTATCTCAGTCAACGGATGGGGACAAAGTCATGCATATGCAGAACCATGAAGCAGAATTTCTTTGAAAGAGCATTCCCTCATCCTACAGACTAACTTAGGCATTCCTGATAATTGTACATGAGTTTCCCACCTTGTGTTTTCAATTTCTAGCGATTACAAATAATTACATCTTGTTATGGTGATAGAATGTCCTGTCTATCTTAGCCTTGCTTGTATCCCCAGGGTCTAAGCCCAGTGTAAGGTACACAGCAGTTATTCACACAGTAGAAGTTGAATGAATGGGGCTTATCAGAACAATGAAGGTCTTTTGGAATATATGTTTAATAAGGAAAAAGACAAAGAACGAAAAAAATTTTCTATTTTTTATCTTTTGGATGCAGTGGAAACATCCCTGTCCTCTAAAAAGTCTTTGCTACCTTGGATCAGGGAAAGGCAGATCCTGTCTTCTGACTGCTGTCATAGCACATTATACAGATCTCTACCCTGACATCCACCCAATTAATTGCAATTATTGTGTATGTCCCTCTTCATTTAACTGTGACATCCTAATGGGAGGACTTCTGCCCTTCCTTGTTTGGTGACTAGAATAGGATCAAGTAGATGGTTGGCTCAATCAACATTTTTCAAATGAGTATAAGATTGAATCTCTATACTAATGATAGAAGCCTCTGACCTTAATTTGTCTGAGAATGAACTCTACAGGAAATTCCCAGTATGGACCAGAAAACCTGAAATTGTTTAAGAATAAATAAAAACCAAAGATTGAAATATAATCTGAACTATCTCTTTTAAACTAGAATTCTTCATTAATTTTTTATTCAGTTTTGCATAAGTTTGCAATCCACTCTGCAGAAACTGTTCTAGTACTAGAGAAAGTGAACAGTATACAGGGGGTGAGGGGGAACACTAATAAACTAAAAATTATATAATGCCACAAAATGACACCTGATTAAAAAGTAAATCAGGGAAATGGGATGAAAAATGACAAACTGCAGAATAAACAAGAGAGTGCTTGCCTCAATCATTTCAGAAGGTCTCAAGTTTTTAATTTGTAGTAAAGAGATGTGCAAGAACAAAGAGATATGCAAAAGGACAAGAAAAAGTTAAAACTAACAGTTGACAACAGAACTAAAGATATAGCAAGAGAGGGATGGAGGGGGAAATCAGGGGAGGGATGAGCATAAGAAATCAAGATGACCATTCACAGGTGTCATGGTGGTGGGAAAACCTCAGGGTATACAATGATGTAATAGATATATAAATATGTAATCAAAAAAATTTAAAAAGAAATGTAGAAACTCTATAAATGTGCAAGCTTTTCCATTCCATGAGACTTCCCACTACTTAACAAGTGTGTGTGGCAAGGGGTGGGGGAGGGGAGGGACAAGAAAATATGTGAGGAAATCGATATACAAACTATTCTTGTTAAAAATAAACTTAAGCACATGCACAACACAACGCTACACAAATCTAATAAAATCACTCCAAAGTATATTAGGTCAAACAGAATTTATCATTCAAAAGTTAAATTCACACATAAAATGACCAAAGTTTCTTGTGTTAAAGGTAGTAAACAAGGCCGGGCACGGTGGCTCGTGCCTGTAAGCTTCAGCCTATGAAGCGGCCGGGGCTAGGGATCGCGGTTCAAGTCCCGCCTGGGGCACGTAGCAAGACCTAGTTCCAAAAAAATAGCTGGATGTGGTGGCGCGTGCCTGTAATCCCAGCTACCTGGGAAGCTGAGGCTGGGGATTGCTTGAGTCTGTGGCACCCTGGGCAACGAGAGCCTGTGGTTCCACAGGCAAAAATCACGAGACCTAGTCTCAAAAAAAACAAAAACAAAAACAAAAAAAGGTAGTAAACAAGCTGACTGTGATGGCAAGTGGCTTTAATCCCAAGCCTAGGATGGGAGGCTGAGACTGGGAATTGCTTGAGTATGCTTGTTCAAGACCCAGGGGCAACATAGCGAGACCTAGTCTCAAAAAATAGCTGGACATGGTGGCACACGCCTGTAATCCCAGCTACCTGGGAGGTTGAGGCTAGGGATCACTTGAGTCTGGGGTACCCCGGGTAACGAGAGTCTGCGGTTCCCTGGGCAACATAGTGAGACCTAGGCTAAAAAAAGAAAAAGAAAGAAAGAAAGAAAAAGAAAAGAGAAAAGGTAGTGAACAATTCAAGAATCACTAGTATTAGCCAACAACATCAAACCATAATTGAAATATGAAGCAGACAAGAAAAATATCAGAGTAAAGAGAAAATATGTGTGTCTAGTTACTGAATAACACCTGGAATAAAGTGTTTGTAAATGTTTACATACTGGAGGGAGGGAGGAGATCATTTTGTAACATAAAGGTAGAAAGATGAAACCATCCAGGTTTCAGATCCCAGGAAGTTGGTCACATGAATGTTTATTTTTCTGCATTTTACCGACCATACATAGGATGCTGTTCCTTTAACCATTGTACCCTCTCATCTCCTAGAGGATCTGACTGTTTGGAGAAAGGGAGGATTCTGTTTGATAAGGGAAGGATTCTCTCCTTGCCTGTCAGGCCTCCAGTCCATATTGGATACCATTTTGTGCATATGGCAGATTTATGACTCTGGTTTTGGCAATGGTTGGGTTCCTCCATCTGTATCTATGCCACACACACTCTGCCTCCAGCTGCCATGCTGCTCAGAGAGCAGCTGGCCAAGTGAGAGAATCTCCCTGTGTTTGGCCCTAGCTGACCTTTCTGATTGTTGGCTAACAAACACCCTATCACTTATTGCAAAAAGAAATGTCTAAGGCCAAACTCTACATCAGGTAGTGAGTTGATGGCAAATGAATTACATTGAAACATTTCTTATCTTCCACCTATGCCTGTTCTAATCTCAGTGACATGGGACATTTAGATATATATTTTAGGAATTGAGGATAACTGTTTCATCTTAATAAATAAGCCTTTAATATGGAAAGATAAATGGCAAGTAAATAAGCAACTTTAAGCAAAGTGAATCAGTTGGGGTGTTATTTTCAGACTTCATTTCTTCACCAATGTTTATGGTAGACTTGGCAAGTGATAAATAAGTATTTTAAATGTCAAAAATTGGAGGAGAGTTATTAAATTTTAAAATATGCAGTCTGCAGATAAAGTAGTCACAGTGTATTATAGTCTTCATGAAATAAGCAAAAGGGGGGTTTATTGCACATTATATGCTACTGTTAAAGGGCATCTGGAATTCTTGGAATATATATTTTGGTTCACACATTTCCTCATTGTGGCTCTGGAAATTGGCAATATCAAAGTTGTTGCAGTATGACCTGAATGTGGCTGTTGAAGAGAAATCCTAGCACTGTCGCATCCTGATATGTGACTTTGGCAAGCAATTGAGCCTTTTCAAGTTTCAATTTCCCTTTGTTTCCTAATTTTGAAAATAGGGGCAATAATTATACCAGAAGTCTGCTAAATGACTAAAAACTGTATGTAAAAGTATCAATAGGTGCCCAAGAGATGTTTGCTGCCTTCGCTTCTTGGTCTACCTTTGCAAAAGAAGTTTTTTGAAATAGGTTCAAAAACAATAATTACCCCTGGAGTAAGGGCAGTTGGTGGGATGGAGCACTGCTCTGCCGCCTGGCCTGACACTAGATTGCTTGATCTTTCTTGGACTTGGGTTCTCATCTGATAATCTGTCAGTTTCTCATCTGTTGAACTCAAGATCTCTAGGGAGATTTTTTCAGTTCTAACGTTTTTGCATTTATGATAGAAGCTGATAAAAGAAGGTTGAGTAATGGAAACTGAAGTCATTTAGGCTTCTACCACGGTTCCACTGGTTAAGCTCTCCAGGGCTAGAGGGTTTCTTGAGTCATTTTTTCATTCACTTTTTTAAAAATTGAAGTAACATTAGTTCACAACACTATATAGGTTTCAGGTTTACAATTTCTCATCTCAGCAAAGGTATATATCACACCATACTCCAACAAATGTCTAGTCACCATCTAGCACCAATCAATTAACTCTCCTCTGCCATTTCTCTTCTTCATTCCCTTCTTCTTTCTCCTCTGGTAGTCACTGCTTTGTTGTCTAAGAGTCTAAGTGTTTGTTTTGTTTTATTAGCTTGCTTTTTCCCCTTTGTATTCCAAAAGTGCCTGGAATCATAAGGCATTTGTCATTCTTCATCTGCCTTACTTTATGTGGCACAATCCCCTTAAGGTCCATCTGTGTTGTTTCATATGGAAAGATTCAAACTTTCTTATGACTAAGTAATACTCCACTGCATTACATATTACATTCACTTTAATTCATTTATCCATTGTTGGGCAATTAGGTTGTTTCCACATTTAGTTATTGTAAATAGTGCTGCAATGAACATAGGGATGTATGAATCTTTTTAAAGGAGTATTTTTATATTCTTTGGATATACACCAATAGTGGGATTACTGGATCATATGGTAATTCTGTTTTTAATTTCTTGAGGTATTCCCTGCTATTACCAATAGTGGTTCCACCAATTAAAATGCCTACCAATAGTTCCCTCTGACAGGTTCCTGTTTCTCCACATTCTCACCAGAACTTACTATTTCTAAACTTTTTGATATCTTCCTTATTCATTTTTAAGAGTGAGTAAACCATGGGGCTTTGTCCTCACCAAGTAATCTTTTTTTTTTAATTCAGTGGATACTGCCCACTTCAGAGTCACCTGAACCCCTGAGATCTCTCATCACTCTGGGTTCTTAAAGCATAGCCAGTCTGGCCACTGAATCTTGGTCTTAAGCTCTGAGGAAGAGGAGAGGGGGATTCTTTGCAAATATTCCAACATTACCATTTAAATGGCTTCAGAGACTTTAAAGTTCTAAGAATGCTGAGATGTTTTTAATTAGCTCCCTGGAATACATCTATAGTCATAAGCATTTCTAGGCCTATATGGTTTTGTGTAAAAGTGACCCAGCAGAGGTTCAATGAAGAGATTTTGCTGTCAGTTCGGCTGTTCAAAGTCTTCATGCTCAGCTTAAGTCTTCCCTGATGAGTGCCACTGACAAGCCAGATCTGCAGTAAGAGCTGTGCTTGGTTCAAGAGCTCTTGACTTCTATCTGATCACAAGTATAAATAACAGCTCCATACATTTCCTATTCCTTTCCCAGCTCAAAGTTTCAATAGAGACTGCTTGGATGACGACATTTTGAAACTCATTCAGCAACTGGAATAATACTTGTTCTGTAGGTGACAGCTTCCCAAGTGGTCTTAGTCTAGGGGCACATGAACCCACTTGGAAGACTGTATTTCATTGACACTTGTTATAAAATGCAGCACCAAAATGGTGGACTCAGTTTCCAAAGCATAGTATTCCTTTATGCTTTGTGTCCAGGACAGCGAATGCAAAAGAAAAGTGAATTTAAAATGTTTTAGCAAACAAACAAACAAATATATAACAGTGTTAGCTAAAATACTGCTTTTAATAAAAATAATATGCATTGTGACACCAAATAAATAGACCATCTCATGTTTTCAGGCACAGAATAGCATATTCAAGAAACACTTTCAAAGCTCCTTAGCACAATCATCTAGCACCAACCATAAGATACATCTCCAAGGTGGAAATCAAATTTCTGTGCGATAGTGTCAAGGGGGAAATAACCTACAAAGGGAACTGGAACACTCGCAGTGTAGATGAAAAATGCGGAAATATCTATAATTCTTTCACAGAAAAACAATATAAATTGTAAAGATAGTAAATTAGCAACAAAGAAAATACAGTTATAGTAAGAAAACAAATATACCACCCCTCTTCCCCCACCAAAGAAGTCATTTGATAATGTTAGATGTGAAAATGATGTAAATTATATAAAAGTGTTAAAAGGACTTTCAACAGATGAGCTTGTTCAGAGCCTGAAAGAGGCAGATGAGGCAGTATGAGACCCTACAATGTCTTCTTTGCTTCTGCAGCTGTGACCCTCGTCAGTCAGCCAACAGACTTGCATTAATTGAGAGTTCACCCTGATCCACCCGGTGCTCTGGGTTTTTTGCATTCATTGTAAGAGTTTATAGGCCAGAAATCCCCCAAAATGAAGATTGCAAATTTTTCCAAATTGTGCCTTTCAATCAAACTATGTTTGTCTTCTTCCTTTCCTAGGAAATTCTAGATGAGTCTAGTAGATGTGTGCGTGCACACTTGCATGCCAACTGAGCTGTTTTCAATTCTCTTGGGCTGGGAGTCAAATGTTCTGCTGCTTCAATACTAAATACTCCCCTGTCACTTTGTTGTGAGGCCAAGAAAAAAGGTTTAATAGCCATTTTCTCATGCCTGGTGGCACTGGGGCAGACATAAAACAAGGGTAAATCAGATTCTCTGCCGAGTTAAATCCTCTTATCCAAGCAGGCTCCCTGCCTTTGACTCTGGGTATGTGAGTTTATTCCAGGATTTATTCAGTAGATAGTCAGGTTTCCATGCTGGTCAGAATGCACCCTGCAGACTCTCTGACAAGTGGGCCACGACTTTTGCCCAGACATAATAATCCCCAAGTCCTAACCATTTCTAAAGCTCTGGGTCCGTCCCTATGCAGTTTATCCCCTGTGACCTTGCCTCAACATGATACTGATCTTTTCTGACAGCAAAGCACAGAAGAAGAAATAGGGAATGACAGGTCAAACACATAGCAGAGTCTTGCCCCCTCCCCCATGCCCTTCTCCTGCATCCTTGCAGCTGTGAATGGGGTTGTTAATACCCATCAACAGAGACACTGTAGGGTGCTGGGTTTTCTATGGTTAATATGCCTGAGAATGTGCAGAAAACCAACAACAAGTCCGGGGTACATTCCTTTTTTGAAAATTGCCATCCATGTCATATAAATCATGCTAGAAGGGTCTTTTTTTCTTCTCCAGGGAAAACAGGAAATGGATTTAAGAAGGGATAAAAGAAAACTGTACAGTTCGGTGAAGCATTTGTTCAAGCACAAAGGTGTAAAATCGTATTCGAGAAAGAAAGCAGAGATTTGGGAGCAGGGAAACTAACATTTGGAGCCTTCCAATGAGAAAACTCTTTTATCATCTCTCAGGGAATATTAGGACTGAAAAGATGTAGTGATTAATTAGCCCAACTTCTGCTTTCATTTAACGGGAAACTGGGAACAAGACTTGCTATGGTCATACAAGTACTGGGGTCAGACAGCCATGACTGGGATCTCTGGTTCTCTCGACAGATCAGTCCTGAGCAGAGATGACTCGTGACTAGAAGAGACTGAAGGTGCACACTCAGTCACAAGGGTATGCTTGCTAGAACTGGAAATCTGTGCTGCCGCGGTTCAGCAGAGGCTGCTCTTGGACAAGTCTTCCTGCCCCAGAAATGAACACAGCTCCTTGCTGCCAGGAAAAGTCCCTGGGCATCTGAAATCTTCTGCTTTCTGTCCTGCTGCAACCCTCCCAGCCCCCAACACACACCCAATTTTCAGATCCAGTACATCAGCAGGTCCCAAGGTCACACAGCTCTCTGCCATTAACCCATCAGCTGTCAGTAGCCCTGGTTCCTGGTTCCAATGCCTCTCATTTGGGAGGAAGAAAAAAGTGGAACCAAATGGTTCCAAAAGTGGAACCAAGCTATTTGTCCAGTCACATGCAAAATAGTGAGGCTTTTCAGTGAGGCATTTAACCTAGTCAGGTCTCAATGTTCTCAAAAATCAGAAGAAAACAATTTGACCACACACTTTCCCTAGGCTAAGATGTTTCTCTTTTATTTCTCTGAGCTGTGTCAAAGACAAGTTAGGCAAGAACTGCAGGATATAAATAAGTCAAAAGGTGTTAATAAAATTTTTTTATTGATTATGTATTTTTTTACATCATTTATTAATCACATATATTTTTTAATTCATTTATGGGTTCTCCCACCATGAAAGGTGTTATTCTTACCATCATTTGTGGAGCATTGATAGAATATTTCTGAGCACATTCTTTTGGGGCCCATCAGCCCTAAGGATCACACACTTGATCCCAGAAGCAAAGAACGGGAATGTTGAATCAGGGTCCTACACATAGAGAAGGTCAAGCTCTCAATGCTTGTTTCACTGCTTGCTGGCATACCCCCTTGGCCTCTCACTGGAGATTCTGGCCCCCAAGTAAACTTGTGTCACTTGGGGAGAAGGAATTAATGGGAAGACAATATCAAAATTTGTAGCCTCGGAAGACTCTAGTTGAAATCTTAGAATGAAAGAGCTGTCATTTGTTCAGAAAGAAGTAGATGGCATTCTTCATATTTTTCTTTTTTACTTTTGCTTTTGGGCCATGTATGTTTTCGTTTATTGGAACTGCCATCTTCAACTCTCAAGGAAGTTTGATCATTTCCGAATTATGCCAGAAGAACTGGAGCATATACTTTGTTTTTAAAAAAATATATCTTCATTTGAAAACAATACACAACCATATAGTATATGGAAATATATAAAGCCATAAATTAAGAAGAAAAAACTTAACTGTGCCATTAGCACTCAGAGATCATAGATATAAAATTGTTTATTTCTGACTAGACTTTTTATAGGTAATTATAAATTTGGGATTATACTCACAATACAATTTGCAAGATATGCTTGCAAGGTACCATCTAGGGTCTATGACATATTTGGGCTCACAGACAACCACGTTGCTACCTTAGATGCTGACTCACATAGGAGGCATCGAAGCTTGCCTAACTGGGCAGTATCACATGCTTCTCTTTAGCATCTGCTTTTATAAAGACCCTTTAAAAAAAATCTTAAGATGAATTATGAGTGAATCACATTGCTTTAAAAGGTGTTTCAAAAACATAACTGCCCCATCATTTATTTACTTAATCTTGTACAGTTAGCTAGTTCTAGGTTTTTCACTGTTGCTGAGGTAAATGTCTCTAAGCACAAATCTTCAGGTTGTATAAAATATTTTCTAGGGAATGGAACCCATGATTGTTCTGAAGCTTATACAGCTCTAAGTACATTTTTAACAAGGGTTTATTCAGAAAGGAAATACCAGTCTACTCTTGGATTATAAGCTTATAAAAGTACCTTTACCCTTAAAATGGGCTGTTTCTTTAAAATGTTCACGAATTTTGTATGAAGATAATGTTGTATTTTTAAAAATTACTCTTATAATGGAAAAGTTTAAAAACGTTTATATGTACACCTTCAATTTACTGTTTTCTTAATAATCTATTCTGTCCTTTCCCATTTAAAAAGCTTTCAACTGAAAAAGCTCATCCTTTTAAGTTTTAAGGATAGTCATTTACATTTCAGTTCCATATGCTGCAAATGTTTTTGGGACGTCTCTAATTTTGCTTTTAATAGAATGCCCATTTTAGGTAGATAAACCCATCCATCCTATATGTTTGCACCAACATTCCTAAGTAAGACTGTTCTTGTGATGGTGGGTGCCCTAGTGGGAGTATATGTGAACAGACTGAAATCTGTGTTTTTCTTGCTTTATAATAATGTCCATTGAAAAGTTTTCATTTTATTTTTAGGCTCTGGAACATTTTATATAGTTGTGGGTTTTCTATTCCTCATAAATTTGAAGGAATTTAGCTATTTGTCCTATAGTATTAGTATGCAAGATAAATGCAATGAAAGTGGACAATTTTATTATGTTGCTATTTATCTATTCAGCTGTTCTATATTTTTAAGGCATTGTTGGTAAATTGTCCTTTCACTAAATATAAATTTTATTTAAATGTAAGATGCTATTGACAAAGAATTCTAATATTTAAATAATATGACATAGACTTAAAGGTTATATATTTTTGCCTGTATGTTATTTTTTCTTCTTTTTCCTTTTTTATATTAAAATGTGGGTTGTACATTTTCTTTTTCCTTTTTTATATTAAAATAGTGGGTTGTGCATATTAAAATAGTGGGTTGTGCAATAATGAGCTCCTGATTTTATCTATCAATGCTACTGTTTTTAGAATTTTATAACTTTTATATTCCTTGCTTTCCATGGATATCTTTTTAATGTAAAATAATCTCTGTAATTACAAAGGGTAATTATAGAAGAGCCTAGGCAACGATGTTTCCCAGGGCTGGCAAGAATAGAGGAAATAGGTTAGCAAGCAGTGGATCACTCAGATAATGTATGTCTGAACATACAGAGAAATAATAAACTTATGGGACAAGAAGAAACCAGAATCTGATTTCAAACGAAGCCCACTGCTTCCACGTAGAAATACCACTTGGCCATTTCAGACAGAACCCATGTGCCCGGCTGGTTAATATGGGAAAAAGAGTGTACTGTCTTCTGAGTTACATTCAAGGGTACCTTTTATATTTTCTCTTATTCCTGGACAGATGAGGAAAAGGTGAGAGGAATACAGAGATCAACTTTTCTCTGGGAGAGGGCAAGGGCATGTTTCTGCATTAACACAGTTGTCAGTGAAATCTCATCCTCTTTAAGCAGAGGTCTGTGTCTTGAAGAGAGTGAAGAACAGTCTCCAACCAGCTTCTTTGTTCCACTGCTTCTAACCATTTAGTTAGAAACTCATAAGCATGCTCATTCATGCATATGAGCCATTTATTTGTATCTCATGACTACTCTCTGAAGTAAGCAGTTCCATTTCCCCCCCCCCTTTTTTTTTTTAATGTGGGGCAGGGAGCAGTAGAATGACTTGCCTAAAGTCATACAGTCAGGATGTGGATTCAGGTATGCTGGATAGCAAAGCTTATGTTTTTACCAACCCATACAATATATGACATTTCATTTTATCAACGCTGACTTTAATTCTTATTGCACAGTGCTAGCATTTATTGGGGAGCTTAGGATCCATGATCAAATGAACTTCAAATACTATGACTCATTATGTCCCTATTATTTCTCCTCAAAATTCTAGTCCATGTCTTATCTTAAAGAAAATAAAATGTTTGCACAGCAAACAGACTTGAACCAAATGTATGAGCAATCTGTATACTCCTCAGCATGCCAGGCAGTATTTTTGTTCCTACCCTCAAAAGAAGGGAAAGGGAAAGGGCAGGCAGAGAGGAGAGAGATTGAAGGAGGCAGTTACTGGAAGAGAAAGTGGGAAATAATGACTCAAAGTATATCTCAAATAAACTGACCTTGTAGGACACAGACATATATATACGTTTAGACACAGACACACACACACACACACATATATATATATATATATATATATATATATATATATATATATGTTAAACTCTCACAAGGTCACTTTTTAAATTAAAATGTTGTAATTGTTAAGTCATTTTATTAAATAATACAGATTTGTTAACTTTGTGCCTTTGAAACATGAAGTTAGAAAACTGTTTGGCAAGTTTTTTCCTCTAAGTGAGAAAAATGAAATAAACAAAAATAAAGTGGCAATTTAATTGAGTGTGATGTAATGTGAGCAGAGATAGAGATATCAAGAGTGAATCATAGCAAACTTTAGGTCAAATGATTTCTCTTGCCTCCAGCCTCTTTGGAAATTCAATCAGCACTACAGGAGATACAGGCCTAGGGGTTTCTATTCCACTCCGATCTGAGTCTTTATATTAATACCAGCATTTATATTCTTCTGAATATATACAACCCACAGCGCAGTTTCTCAAGAGCACAGCCCTCTTAACACATGAGCTAATCATGCCTCTTGATTTATGATAATCACATGTGCTTTTAAATATATATTTAAATTCAGATGCCAAAAAGCAAAAAACCACTTATAAAACATAAGATCTCTTTGAACAAAATTGTATGCAGAGCTTCACTCACTGTATTTGGACTGAGAGGACTCCCCTGAAAAGACTGCTGGTGAATGCCCAGGCATAGAGGAAAGAGGAAAAAAGGCAGACAGGAAATGTTGGAAATCTGACAACAAAGAAGGAAGTCTAAGTCTGTACTTACAATAGCAGTTGGGGTGGCAGCTAGCACACAATAGAGCACCAGAGGGGTGATGAAGCTCTCTTCTTCTGTCCCCGGGTAAGGCTTCATTAAGTCTCCATCCTGACAGAAGAATCCTTGGATATGCACCTGAAAAGTGTCAGTGCATTCGAAGTAGTAGGCAAGCAGCACTGTCCCAGCCATGATGACAAGCTGAAAATACAGCATGGCCACACAGAGACATTAGCAGAGCGTTGGAGCAGGCTCGCCCCCCAGAGCACACTCCCTCCATCATCCCGGCAGCTCTCTTGGGATCAGTATTGGCAGAGTGTGTGCATGCCTGGCTCAGTGTGCTCTGGGCTGGGGGAGTGTGTGTTAGCTTGTCGGCCCTGTAACATCTATTATATAAACCTTCCAGCAAATAATGAACAGCTCCCAGCTGAGAGGCAGACCCTGGCAAAGCTGAGAGATACCCAGCTTCTGCGGACACCCTCTCGGAGACAGCAAGAGCACCAAAGTGATTTCCACTCATGACAGAGGTGAAAAGTCCAAGGGTAGCAGCTTAAGAATTGATAACAATATAGATGTGAGAACATTTCAGGAGAAATTTTATAAGTTACTCATGATAGACTTACCTTATTATGAATTATTAGAGGCAGGTGAATCACAAGTGAATGAATGGATGTATGTATAGATGGATGAACAAGTGGATGGGATAAAGCTTAGAAGGATCAAAAAATTCAAGACAGGAGAGAAAGGAGCACAAGGGGATATGGTAATGGATCATGGGTGAGATGATGGTGGGAAAACTATGAGGGTGTAAGAAAAAAAATCTTTTTAATAAGTAATCAAAAAAATTTCTGAACCAACCCTGAAACATAGTGCCAGTATTCTACACCAGTCAGAACTGATGTAGAATTTTCATTCCTTTTCTTAAAAGATTTGTCTTTACTCTTAAATGCCCTCTGCCAGTAAATTAAGTACTCTGCTGATCATATTTTGCTATAGACAAAAATACTTCATAAAGTATAAACATAAAAAAGAGAAATAATCACGCTTTAATTCTGACTCAGAAATGTTCCAGGTATTCCCAAAGATACAGCCTTTAGTAGGCAAATGGTTTGAGGGAATTTGGAAATGTCATTATTACTTTTCTTATTCATATTTGGGAAACATTATAATGCCAAGGTAAGATAAAGATAAAGGTAGATAGAAAATTAGTCAATGAGTTTATGAAATTGGGACCTAACTGGGAACTTGGAGATCTTCCCATCTAATATCTTTACTTCCTAGAGTAAGAAAACTATAGTACAGAACAAAGCACAACTAAACTACTCAACAGCTACAGTAAACATGTGTCTAAACTTTCTCAGCAAAGGAGGTAAACTAAAACAGAGAAAAAGTACACATGCACACACACACACACACATATATTAAGACTAGGTCTCTCTATGTTGCTGGGGTTGTCTCGAACCCACGGACTCAAGTGATTCCTAACCTCAACCTCCCAGGTAGCTGGGATTACAGGCGTGTGCCACTGTGCCTGGCTATTTTTTTGAGACTAGGTCTCACTATGCTGCCCAGAGCTGTCTGGAACCCGTGAACTCAAATGATCCCTAGCTTCAGCCTCCCAGATAGTTGGGATAATAGTTGTATACCACTGTGCCAGCAGAAATATGTTTTTCAAGGGACAAATTGTTTAAAAGTGTCAATGTAATCATTATGGGAAGAAAACACAACTTGGTAGGAATTTTTTATAGCTTAAAATTGGTTTTATTTGGAGGTATATATGAGGCAGTATGAGGGACACCATCGTGTTTTCAGGGTTTAGGAAGTCTAAAGTTTTATTGCAGCCCTGATTGTCTAACCCAAAGCTAGTTAGGATCAGAGACAGGACTCAAAACCCACATTTCCTGATCCCTATTGTGTGGGGGGTAGGTGGGGGGTGTTTGATCTGTAATATGGCAGCAAAACTGTATCCTACACAATAGGGTGTAGAGCTCTGGGGGAAGGCAAAACAACTCAACTCTATCACAGAGAGAAATGGTGTGCCATTTTTATTCATTGTCATATCCATTTCTTTAGCCACAACAGTGACTTCAGTTCTGTCCTGCTCTGAAAACAGGAACAGCCTTTATTTCTAGTATATCTGCAATTCTTCCTTTCCTAGTTGAAAGCATCATTTTATTTTCTTTTTAAAAGTTATCTTTATTTTTTAATTGAGTGTACATATATATACTACATCGTTGTCTATTCCAAGGTCCTCCCACCACCTTGTCACCCGTGAACCACCATCTTAATCTCTTTGTGCCCATCCTTCTCCTAATTTTAACTACCTCCTCCTCTATTACTCTATGAAAGTATCATTTTTTAAAGTGTCATTTGGATTAAGAATCCTCTGCTGTCCTCTATTTTCTCTCTTTCAATGTTTTTTCTCTATGGAGAAGAAGGCTAGAGATTCTCCTAGTTGTTGTACCTCTCAAGTACCAACCCCTAACCATCCTGCTATAAAGCATTTACCTTTTGGCTGCTTCCATTCCCATCTTTTTTTCTCTAAGTAGACCATTCATCATATTCTCCACTCACTCTCCCTCCTACATGACTTGTTTCTGGCTCTATTAGGATTCTATTCTTCCATATCTGGCACTTTCTCCTCTATCCCCCACCCCCTATATATCTTCTATTTCCAGTAATTACTGGACATTCCTGCATATTTCTTTGCGCCTGAAGATATATATTGTCATCATGTGTAAGCCACCAATGCCCATGCTATTCACCTTCACTTTTTCAAGCATTTAATTCTTTTCCAAAAAAGAACTCTTTTTTTGCAAGAGAGAAGTGATTTGCAGCAGTATGTTTCCTGTATGAATGAAAGATGGATGCTGCAAAACTGCCTCTGTAATGGATACTTTTGTCTGCAGTGTAGAAAATCAAGGCCATGAGATTCTAACTCCTTTTTTTTACTTTTTAGTCAATTTTATAGATTAATTGAGTAGATAGCACAGAGTTTCATATAACAACTCTCCCCCCACATACATACATACATATATACACAATTTCTCCAATTATTAGGAGAAACTTTAAAATACATTGAAGAGAATTGGCAAAATACTGATCTTTATCAACCATCTTTTAAAATCACTACCATATAGTCACTGTCATGAGTGTGCTAGAAGTTATTTCTTTGTGTTTGACTGGTCAACTGAGTCAGCCCCTGGGAGGGAATCCAGTCAGCTGACCTGAATGTTTTGGAATGAGCACTAGCATTTCAACAGTTTGAAGCTCTGCTTCTTGTGGCTGCCTTGTTCTCCTGCCAGGGATTGGATCTGGGATTTACATATGGCTCATCCCCATGGCTGCAAACAATTTTTTCTCTCAATTTTATCAGTGCTTGGGAACTATCAGATTAGAGAATGGGGGGGACAAATAAGAGCTTTTGTCAGAAAACACAAAAGCATAAATGGCATGAAGTTTCCTGTGTTAAGGAAGAGTGAATTATTATATTTTATTGGTACCTTGGTGCTACCACTTCCATTTTTAAAAAAAAGGAGAAAAGTGAAAGTAAAGTAGACAAAAACAAACATACACACAGAGATGTAAATATGTGTATATTTACATACATATATGTATATATGTAAAAGAACTCAACAGAAAAGCAAAGAATGAAAACTTAGCATATAGAACTGTCAACATCCAATCCATCAAAATTGACAGTAATGACAACAACAAAAAAAGTCAAAATCTTCTAGCTAAATTTGAAATCTATAGATAAATCATGACTAGGTGTCTGACCAATTTAATCCTAAAATTAGCATTCAGAGAGAGTGGAATGAATGAATCAATCAATCAATCAATTTCAAGTACAAAGAACCTTGGAGCTCGGAGTGGTGAGGTAGGTGGAACTTTGGCAGTCTGTGGGGCAGAACCGATGCCTCAGCATGTGTGAAATGTCTTTGCTCTTCCTCTGAGCTGCTAGAAAGTGATACTTGACATTTTCAAGCCACCCTCCAACTTTCCCGTATAGTTCCCAAAGATGCCCATTAGAGATGCACAGAAACAAAAAATAGAATTATTAGGGTATTGGTTCCTAGGTTTCTTTTCTATTTGGCCACTTTCTTGAGACCTGATATTAAAAAGATGTGCAAGCATTTGCTACAGGAAAAGACACAGCATGTAGATTCAATTTCCAGTAGCAGGAGGGTCTACATTTCTGTAGTGAGGATACTGTACAGTTAGCCACCCACATCTTCCCTCTTCCTCTCTGTCTGGGCCATGATTCATCACTATCCAGGTTTGTATTACTGGTGCCAGCTGGCATACTAGTTCTCTCCATTGCCTTCTCCAGACCTACTTAGGGATGCATGAAGGGAGGCCATCATGTTGGTGTCACATGAGCAGATGGTGATGCTGTGCTGGACCCAAATACTGGTGAAAGGGTTGAATATGGCAATGTGAAAGGGGCAGTTACTGCTGCAGGGGGTGGGGGGTAGGGAATGGATAACAAGGTGTGAGGAGCTCAGATACTGGGGGTTATCCTCAGCTGTCACTTCCCTAGAATGACAAGCTGACATATGAAAACATATTAAATCCTGTTGATTCATAAGGATTCAAAAGGCAGAAGCCAACAATATCTGAAATCCAGTCCCAGGATAGAAAGGATAGGGCTTTCTACCCAAGCCCTATGTTGACTAGAAAAAACTAAATGTCACAAAGAATGATAGCAGGTAAGGTCACAAACTGAGGGAAGACAAAAACATTTTTTTTCAGTCTGAAAAGTCTACAGTAACTGCAGACCACTAGTTATGTGATCTATATAAACTGAAAGAACAGGGAGAAGGTAGTGGAGATATGAGTCACTTGTGTTTTCATATGTATGTGTACTCAAGTATGCTCAGGTGGGAAGATACAGACACATGAAAGTAGGATGAGACAACTGTTCTGGTGTAGAGGGTAAGAGGCACCTTTTAAATGGGGGTTCTAAGTGCAAGATGGCTAACCATCCCAGTTTGCTCAGAACTGAGAAGTTTCATTTGGTATGGGAATTTCTACACATAAACTTATTTGGTCTGAGAGAAATCAAGTTCCAAATACAAGTCACAATACTGAAGCTTTAACTATGTGCTATAGACTTGATTACTTCATTCAATGTCTCCTAGAATCAGTTTAATCACTTGCACATGGATTAATAACAAATCTCTTATAAAGATGTAAAGAAGCATGTTTATGTCCCATAGATGAGGATATGTAGATAGAATGAGATTGTTTATTCATTCAACTAATACATATTGCGTATCTAATGCATGCATATATTGGGAGTATCCAGTTGTTGACAAAACTGAATAACAAACAGCAAAAATGTTAACAAAACTGACATGGTTTTAAGACTGATGGGGTTTTCTGTGTAGAGATAAATATAGTAAAAACAAGACCAAAGAAGGGAAAACACTGACTGACCAGATAACCAGCTATGTAACTTCAAATGCATTATCCTAATTATCACGGTATTTGTCCTGATACAGAGTAGTGGACACAGTTAAAAATGTATGGGTGCCAAAATGTCCTGGTGGGCAGAGTCTGAAAGAACCATGAGAGAAAATGGGAAACAGGAAGAGAGGGTGTATAAAAAGGGAGGAGCAAGGAGAGAGGAAAAAATGGAAAGGGAGATGAGAATGGCGGACTGAGAAAACAGGGACATCATGTGGCCTGGCTAGAGGAAGCCCCCTGGAAGTGTGAGCTGGTGGTTGAAAAGAGCCATGGTGAAAGAGTGGCCAGCACATTAAGTAGCTGGTGTGGAGTCAGATGCCAGAATGGCAGGTTAGCGGTGACCAGGAGCTGCTGAGGGCAGGCTTGGTAAATGTGGCCAGACACTGCCGAAGGCAAGTCTGGTAAAGGAAATGTGTGGAGCCTCAACAAGGCAGCAGATTTGTAAAGCTGATTTTGCATTAGCATCTGTTGGAAAAGTTTGAATAGTCTTGGAAAAATGAAGTTTGGGACACTAGAGAGAGAAAAAGCAAGAAGAAGACACTGGAGAAGGACTGGACTTTGCACTGTGCCTCAGGTTTGGAGGGGCACCATCTTGGACATGTGTTTGGGACTTTCGGACTATACAGTACTTGGGGTGAAATAACTGGCCACTTGTGGCATTAAGGACTTTTTGTTTTTCTGGTTAATTTTCCTTGTTAATAAAACCCTGTTGCTAAATTGTATTTATCTGGCAACTGCTACATACAGGTGGTACAAACCTGAGGGAACCTAGCTGGCAAAAGCCACATTTTAAAAGTGGCCTGTTGGTTAGAGGCTTCTGCCTCATTTGACCCGATTTTAAACCAAATGGTAAGAGAATGAGTCAAATTAATTTAAAGAAAACTTGGAGAAACTCTTTGTAGACAGTAAAGAACCCTACAAATATGTATAATAAAAGAATAAATTACAAAAAATAAATCAGGCCAACATAAGGAGTGCACAGCTAACACTAGAGTTAGGAGGCATAAATATGTATTTTCTTGGGATTTCCCTTAACAAATAAACATATTGTAGCCCGATGATGACTTTAGGTCTAAGAGAAACTGAACTAAGATGAATCCTCACTTTTCCTTCTCTTTAAATTACTGTAGCAAGCAGAATTCTAATCTGACTTCCCAGGTTTCTCCTCTTTGGTGTGTGTGTCTAGTCAGAGCCTTCTCTTTGGGTGTGAAGACCTATAGAAATAATGAGAACTCATTTTTCTGATTACGTTATATTCTATGGCAGAGGTGTAGTAACTGTAAGATCCCTAATCAGTTAAGAATTTGAAATGAAGAACTTTGAAGTAGCAAAGGTAGCCTTTGTTGACCTCAAAAAAAGCATTGGTCAATCTTTTGAGAGGACTACGGAATATAGAGAAAAGAATGAAGTGGGTCTGCAAAATCAAGAGATGAAAAGACCTAGAGAGAAAGAATAATTTTGGTTCTAATGTTTAGTTTCTCATTTCGTTAATGAATGACCAATCGATGACACTTGTATTTCTCAGGATTTATCTTTATCCTGATTAATTGTCCTGTGAATGCAATATTACTCAGCAATTAAAAATGACAAATTTGAGACATATGTGATAATATGAATGAACCTAGAAGGAATCATGCTAGCAGACATAAGTCAGGAAGAAAAAGAGAAATATAGGATTATATAACCCATAGGGAAAACAAACAAACAAAAGAAAAAGTAAAATTTAAAACTGTCAACAGAACTGAAGCACAGAGAAAGAGAGGGGGAAGGGGCTAAAATCAGGGGAAGGAGGAGCACAAGAGATTAAGATGATGGTTCATAGGGTACAAAGTGTTGAGAAAATCCTGGAGAATATAATGATATAAAAAATACATATGTGTGTAATCAAATAAAAAAATTTCCTGTGAGCTTCACATAGCACCATTAATTTTTCTGTTCTAGTAATCCATAATGCATAGCCAAACTACCACTCCTGTCTTCAAAGGAGTTAGATACTTAGCACCTAGGATGGGACAAGTATATTCATTCAGGTTTGACAGTCTCAGCACTTGACTTCATTGTAGTAATGAACATCACTGAACAAGTTACAAGGACAAATGACAATTCAAATGGAGTGATTTGGACACTAACACAAAAGGCATCATTTTCCTCTTTCAGAGGAAGGGGAGAAAGGTGTGGCTGTGAGAACAGAACCTTTGATACGCCATTCACTCTTGTCAAAAACACTGATGAAAATCTCCGGAAATATGACTGCCCCAGCGCTGGCATATTTAGCTCGACTCAAAAGAATGGAGACAAGAGTTGTTTCTGACAGTCTAGGTATAGGTAGTAGACTTATTAAGTGAATAAGTATGTCTAAGGGGATTTGTATGAAAATACAGGAGGAAAATCTTGTTAATCTGTGAGACTGAAAGCTTCTCAATTTTTAAATAGCCAGTTGAAGAAACTACTATACTACAATTTCAAAAGGAAATGTAATTTTCTTGCCATTTTTAAAATTTCCTGCATCAATAATCTAAAGAGGTTTTCAGTAAAAGAGATATGGACTTAATCAGCACACACAGCCACTGTGAGGAAACCTGACATCACAGGCAAATGCAAGAGCCCAATATCTGAATCACCATTAGTGCATATTTTGCTTTCTAAAAGGAGCACTGACTTGCCTTTGGAGAGACGAGTTTGACTATGTGCCTGAAGAATGGCTGTGTAATTTGTCCTGACAAATTGTTCCGTGACTTGTGCTTAGCAAAAGAAAGAGAACTTTAATTCTTAGTTCCTTTGGCCCATCCATGCTATAGGATCCACATTAATATCCTAATGTATGAAGCTCCAAGTAGGTGACTTGTGTAAGGATTTCAACCTCTTAATCCACTTAATATAAGGAGAATATAGAAATACTTTACTATAAGGAGAATATAGAAATTTGCTAATGAAAAGAATCTGATAAACACAACACATTTACTCATCATTTTGCTACCTCTGTAGTAGGATTTGTTCTGAGGGCTTCATGGCATATTTGGTAATTCACTTTTCTTTACTGGGGGGAAGAGGGTGGGTAATGTACTTTCTGTGGTTCAGAATGCTTTAGTACAAGATACCAAGCTTTAGTACAAGATACTAAAGCTAGCTATTATGAAGTACCCAGGAGTGAACGGACATAGACCTGGACAAACACTGAAGGCCTGAAGGTGCTCTAAAGTGGTGGTTGGCCACCTCTGCAGTGTGCCAAGGTGACTCACTCCTGTGCTCCCACAGCAGTTCCCTATGCAAACCACACAACATCCCTACCCTTCTGCAATTGTGCAGCCACCTCGACTTTCCAGTTACTCCTTCCACCAACCTGTGAGACCCTAAGAGAAATGAGCCTTCAAATGTATAACCCCAGCTCAGCACAGATAAATAACTAGTATTTAAAAGATATTTGGTTGAATGAGTGGCCGAGATTCTATAGTTTGGTTACTCATAGAAAATCTGATGAATGAACAGATGACTTGAAATTGTTTGGGATGTCTTATTAGCATATTGATTAAAACTCAAGTTTTTAATATCAATCAGCATGTTTGGAACAGTGAAATCTGGTATGTAAGATGTTTAATTGGTGCTTTGGGAAGAGGGAGATCTGTGGTTTAAAACTTTGTAATTATCTTGTTTTTAAAAAATAAGGTATTTTATCATGGACTGACTTTTTCACGGGTTTAAGAGGATATTAATTACATAGTCAGTGGCTACTAAATATTAGAAAACATACTGTAATCATAAAAATTATTGAGAGTTCCTATTTATTATTTACAAAAGAATCATTTTTTTCACTGCAAATTTTCAGATGAAGATCTACTTGGAAAAAAGGCACTGGAAGTAATTTTATGACTCTAAATTAGAATGAAAACAAAACTAACACTGAATGCTATATGTTATGTAGAACAAACATTAAAGACTCCAACTGAAAAAGAAAACTAAGGAAATAAGTTAGAGCTTCCTGTATTTGTTTCAAATAATTTTAAGCGGAAGTACTTCAGATAACATTTTAATTTCCCTATCAGAAAGAAATGTGATTCTTCTTTCTCCTCACATTGCTAAGTCACTTGGGAATTAAGCAAATGAGAAGGAAAAGGGGAAACATCTTTCAAATAAACCAGTTTGCTCTTCTTTCTAATTAAAACAGGTAAATCTCAACATCACACAACTATTTAGATGTCCTCAATTTCTTTAAAAATTACTGGGTAAGGACTTTCCTTTCTTCTCTTTGCATTGCTGAGTAAATTGCCTCCAAGATCATACCTCTCCCAAACACACCAGAAGATCCCACACAGAGGAGTGCAGCCTCAAGCCTCTCTCGGGCTCTTGGCAGCTGTCAGGCCTGCACCTGTGTGTATGAGGCTACAGGTAGGTAGAGCCAATTACCCTAGCAAAAGTGAGCAGATGAGCATCTAATTCATCAGTTGTTTCTCAGTTCACCAGTTGTATCTCACTGCAAGAGTCACATCTTTTATTGATTAAAAATATTCTATAGCAGAACTCTTAAGAGGGTAGCTGTTCACCACATATGGCTAAGGAGGTCTTGAAATATGCCTATGTAAGTGAAAAAAATTTAAATTTCATTTCATCTCAATTTATTTAGATTCAAATACCCACACAAGGCTAGGGTGACACAGTAGATAAGACATGATGACTGAGCACTGGCAGATTGGAACCATGAACCAAGCATAAATTTGAACCTGTTTGAAAAGAATAAAATACCTTAATACATACAGGTGTAATTTTTAAAAACTCACCAGTGATTAATCATTAATATGTGATGGCATTTATTATTTTTTCCACTCTCCTCCCCCCATGTGTATTTATTCTTTTTGACTTTTTTCTCCTCAACAATATAAAGATATACAACCACAGGTAGCTCTAAAATATATACAAAATAGAATCACACCATGCAGGCTGTTCTACAGTTGGCATATTAACCAACGATATTAACCACATATTTTAATCAGCTTTCCATATTAATACATGGAGTTCTTTTCAACTACATGAGCAAATATATTTCCTTCTTTACTAAAGCAGTCTCATTTCTGCCATTTCTAGTCAAGGAGTTCAGACTGACACAGCGTGTTCAGAGACCAGATTCACCTGTACAGTTAGTCTGTTGCGTACATCAAGGACCATCTTTTTAGATGAGAGAAAAAAAGTAGGTGCAAACTCAAAAGAAAAGGGATTTGGATGGCCTGTGAAGGAAGTTAACATTTTATTATCTCCTCAAAAGCAAACAGTTGAAGGGTTTTGAGGAAAGTGGCAGAATCAAGCCTACCACAGAGGAGGGAGAACTTGGCAGTGGTCTGTACTAGACAGGAGCAGAAACCCTTGACAGAGAAATCAGAATTGGTACAGAGTTTGTTTACAGGTTGGCTAGCAGGTACTCAGGACACTGAATATTTCCATGCTACTCTGCCACAGCAAACTCACAGAATTCTGTTTAAGTTTTCTGTCACACAAGATAAATTTAAAACTGTCAGCAGAACTGAAACATAGAGCAAGAGAGGGGGAGGGGGCAAAATCAAGGGAGCTATGGACACAAAAGAGTGACACAAAAGAGTTATGGGTGACAAGGTGGTGGGAGAATCTCGAGGTGGACAATGATGTAAAATAAAATAAATAAATAATAATTAAAAAAGCTTTTCTGTCACAATAAAATAGAAGTAACATTGTGCATTGTAAGTTTATTTTTTTAACTACTGTAATGAATGAAAGTAATTCATTCAATATACTTTCATTGATTAACTGCTCTGTCAGGCTGCAGGGAGAGAATAGTGCACAAAATGAAGTCTCTCTCCATGTGGGGGAGGCCTAGGCTTGGGGCTGGGGAAAACAGGAAGTTGAAGTTAGAACATACACATTCTGAGATGCTTATTAGACACTGAAGAGAAATGACTAGGAAACATGTATGAGTGGGAGATACATTTTGGGAGACATCAGTTGCTCACTTAAGTAAGCAAGCATGAATGGAATAAAGAGGGGGAAGAGATGGAGTGGAGTGTGCCAAGAAGCCTGAAGAAAGGGGTAACGAGAACAGAGTTGGAAAGAAAATAATACTGAGCCAAGAACTAGAATTTCCAAAGAACAGTGGGGGTGTCTACGTGGTGGATGCCCAGAACTGCACCGAGGAGGAGAGGGAGTGATATGGACTGACCCCTGAGTGGCTCTTTTTTAAAAAAATAATATATATATATATATATATTTCACATCTCTGTGGTCTCTGGGGTTCACCCAGAGACTCCCTGACTGTTCCTTCC
>PVHY01001808.1:0-43734 GCA_004024945.1 Uropsilus gracilis
CTAACGCTCCTGGCAGCGTTGGGGCGTCCCCACGTTTGGAAATGAACACTTGGAAGTGAAGAGGAAACTTAGAAACCCCCTAATACAACCTTCCGCTTTCAGACCAGAGGTCAATGAAGCCCGAAGAAGTTCAGGCATTCCTGCAAGTTTGTACCAGGCCTGGGAGCGGACTGCTGGGCCCCACCCCGGTGTTATACTGCTCCTTTGAGCGGAGGAAGGAGTCTGGTCTGCTCTCAGCATCTCTCCAGGCTCTGCGCCCTGGCTCAGGCTCCCTCTTGGGAGCCCAGTAAAACTCCCTTCTTGGAAGTTTGTCAAGGAGGCAATGTCTTCTTCCTTTCCATTTTAAAAATTATTTTCTTTCGCTGTCACATTCATTCTGACATAGATCAGGGGTGGAAAAGTGTGTGGTATAGAATAGAGTCATTAGTAAATCCATCTCGTTTTTTGTTTCATTTGACAGCAACACATTAAATTAATCCCTGTCCAAAAGAATCACATTAAGGGAGCTGTCAATGCTAATCCCCAGCTCATTGTTGCTACCTAGCTCAGGGTTGACTTTAATAGGTCGCGCTGACATTTGTTTCTTCAGAGGCACATCGGTGACTTCATCCAGACCCAAATCTATTCTCATCGAAAGGTGGAGGCTCTGGCAATTTTTCACAAATCCAGTATTCTCTAGGCTTCTCGCTTGGGGTTTAGGCTCTTGTTGGAAACGTTGACTCACACTTACACCTTTAACTGAGTAAAGATGCTTATAGGAATCTAAGAAATAAGGTAGAGTCCCGGAGAACAAATAGATGCTTAAAAAAAAAAAAAAAAAAACTAAACTAAAACTAGTGTGACCTTGTTGTTTTTATACATGCCTTTCGCCACCTTGTGAAGCAACTGCTGTTTATACACCTGGTTGTGGACAAGCCAGATTTGAGATAAGAAAAAGTTTTAAAAACTGGTTAAGAATAGATTTCGTAGACTAATGAAAAGGAGAGAAGTCTCAAGAATGAGAAAATCTGGAGAAATACTAGTAAAAGATCTCTTGAAAAAATGGAGAAAGAAGTTACTAGCAAGGAAAAAGCACATATAAGCAGTAATTTGGATGGAAAGAATGTAGGTAGCACAGAAACTAGGGAAATACTGCAATATTAAAACCTTTAAGCAACATCTAAAAACGATGGTTATAAAATGCTTTATTTTAAATATAATTTCTGTTTCTCCATCCTCTTCTGTAAGCACCCCTCCCTCAACCCCGACACATTGCTATGGATTTTTCAGCTTTGTGCTTATGACATTTATGGATTCCAGACCTGACAATCATATATTACTCTTTGTCTGGGCGGCTAAGAGAAAGCAGAGCACTAATCCAATCTTAAATCATTTAATGTTCTTAAAATATGCTTCCCACCTGGTTATTCTTACTATGTAGATGTTTGTAAGGTTTAGAAGCTGAAATGAAATAAGCATCCATTATTTAAAAAAACTCGCACTGAAAATAAGTGTAGAGGTTTGATATATCTATATATATATACTAGAAAGATATATGCATCTCCTATTTTTACTGATTGAACCATACTATATTCATATTGCAAAGCGATATGGTAAATATATTTGTCAAGTGAAAACTCACCTTTGCCTCAATTCTCTCCCCCTACCCCTCAAATATTTGTATTTTCAAGTAAACATGTTACAATTTTACCTCTTACTCTCAGGATTTTAGTCATTTCAATTTTACTTTTACTCTAGTTTTCCTCTTTTTGCTCCCTTTGTCTCTTCAGAGTTTTCTCCAGACATAATGATTTTAAGTTACTTTTATACAATCTCTGTGAAATACAGCTTTCACTGAGACACATATTGAAGGCAATTTCAGGTATTTGAATGCATGAACAACCGAGGTTCACTCTGAGAAAATGAACTAGAGTTTTGGTGGTCCAAACTGTAAATTTGCAAAGGATCAGTAAGAAAAGAACTATGCATGCATTCAGGAATCTTCAGACAAAAATGCCAGGAGTATGAGGAATAAGAACTTGGGTTCATGTTGTATCAGTGGACTAAGACCTAGATGGCATTTTAGAAATTGGTGGGCTAGAGAAGACATGAATGGAATATTAAAAGGCAGGGATTTCAGATCTTAATGATACCTTGTACTCATAGTGTCTTATATGGACCAGGCGCTCAGTAAATAAATAATCTTTATGTAGTGAGGGTGAGGGTGAGTAGTGAGGGTGCTCGTAACACATGCATGGGGGAGGAGATGCAAGGTGGATTGAATACAGATAGGAAACATGAGAGAAGCCAGAGGAGGTGGTAGAGTTTGGATATTGTTGTTAGAGAAGTGGGCACACGTGTTGGTACTTTGCTGGGTTGCAATGGCCTAGGAGTTTGTGGGAATTAATGCAGAAGTTAAAGCCAGTAGGCAGTAATGCAGCAGATATCTGAGTACTATCCTTCAGAAATGTACCCATGGGTAGTGGGCACTGTTCAAATCTCAGAGAAGAACTTTGCCTTTGAGTAATATATTTTTTAAAGGAAAAATATCTTCAGGTTTAGATAATTCACTGTTGTGATGATGTATGGAGAAACGACTCTCAGTGATTGACTCTGGGTATAACTCATGGCTCCTCTTTGTGTATTCAGGAAGAATTTCTTTTTTCCCTTTCTGCTGGATAGAGAAAGTGGGGAAGACCCTAATGACATACTATTGCTGGAGAATCCCAAGGCCAGTGATAGAGGATGAGGGAGGGTCTGCGGGTATAGTTGCTTTGTTGGTGGCTACAATGGAAGTGGAGCTATGGGGTGGGGAAATTTCTGGTAAAATAAACCCCCAATCAGTCTCAGTTCAATTCCAAACATCCCTTGCCCTTCACCAATCCCTTACCAACTGTTTTCTTCCCTGGGCCAAAAATGAGTGGTGGCTTTCTTTTTTCCCCACATCAGTCTACTGAGGTTCTGTGAGGCTTTCTTCATCCTGTGGACTAGATCTCTGAGGAACTGCTGTTGTCCTACCACCTATCTGGCCTGTAACTGGCATCACACTTTTAATTTAAAAAATAAAGTTTGGGGTTTTTATAATGTGGTAATGGGGGTGAAACAGGCAGATAAAGGTTTTCCTTTCTTTTAAACACTTAGACTTCTATAAAAACACAAATATCCATCCATTTTTGTTAGGAGTCATGTGTGAAATGAAGAAGAAAATGAGATGGAAAAGACTGATAGCGATCTGTGGGGCTAGCCCACAGAACAGGGATCCTGGGAAGCATGTCCAGGTCCAACTTTAATGAAGTTGGGATGCTCTCAACTTCATTACTATATATCTCAGCAAGGAAATGTTACAATGATGTAATGAGGAAGTATCAAAGTGTACCTAACATGCAGCAGGGAGGATGTGGGGATGTGCGATAACAGGAGAATTTACCTTTGGAACAACAGCCATTACTAATAGGTCATATGTCTCTTGGGACATTCCAAAAAGGTTAGGAGACTGGGTCACAGGTGAGAGGCTGGCTATTGACCACCCTCTAGTGTGCCAAAGGGGACTAGAGAGATAGGAGGTGTTCCTCTTATCTGAAGCTCCATCTCTACCTGCTTCCACATTCCACCCATCCATCCATCCATCCATCCATCCATCCATCCATCCATCCATCCATCCATCCATCCATCCATCCATCCATCCATCCACCCACCCATCCCAAGGCAGAGATTGAGTTTCAGATTCTACTTTTCTGTGCAGATGCCATAGGAATTGGTATGGCTATCTGGGAGAAAAAGGCTGCTGAGAGGATGGTGAAGATTTGGACTGAGTGGGCAATTTTGGCCATCTCATGGCTTGATCTTGGTGGGAAGAGACAAGGAAAGAGGGAGTTAGCTCTGGGACTTTACCCTCTGTTAAACGCTCCTAGCTTGCTGTTGCTTCTTAACAGTCTCTGTCTAGGACATCAGAGAGCAGGGTAGAGGTCAGACACCTCTCAAGATTGTTTCTAAGTGTTGAAATTTTCTCTAAGTTCTTGATGGCCTTTCATTACTGACCTGTGGCATATTTCTGTGATAGTGTTTTCTGGGTTAGTGGACTAGGTTGTGAATAGAAAGACTTAAGAGGGGCAAAAAGAGATGTATGAACTTATATGTTTTCAGTTTACTTCTATTAATTCTTTTTTTAAAATTTTTTGAGACTAGGTCTCACTATTTTTGCCCATGAAACTGCAGTCTCACATTGCCCTTGGTACCATCGACTCAAGCACTCCCCAGCCTCAGCTTCCCAGGTAGCTAGGATTACAGGTGCACGCCACCATGCCCAGGTATTTTTTTGGGAATAGGTCTCGCTGTGTTGCCCTGGGTGGGACTTGAACCACTATCCCCAGACTCCTACGTGACACCATAAGCTATCGGTTACAGACACGTGCCACCATGCCCAGCTAGTTCCATTACTTCTAAGCATTTGGAAAAGATTGCAACTGGCATCCACAACTGGCTTTTGAGCTTAAATGGTATCTGTAATTTCAGTAGAAAGCCCTTGGGCAGGTATAGTACCTTTTCTCTGTACCTGCAAGAATACAAGCACACGAAGGCATTTAACAAACAACGATAATAATTTAAAGCAATGGGAGCATTGGGTGTATAGGGAGATAAGAAACTCAAAGACTGGGGCCCACTAATAATTAATAATGTCTCAGGAGGTGGTCTCACTGTTTTTGGACTTTAAATCCCCTTGTTCAATTTCTTGCTGGAGTGAGTTCCACAAAAAAAGGAATAATCTTTAATTTGATACTTAGTTACTTCAGTGTCCTGTGCTGAGCTGGCTAAGATTGCATATTCTTATGAAAATATATGCATTCATAATCAGTCAGATAATGTTACTCCCTGGGGCTTCTAAATGTAAAAGCAAAAGATCATATACTCAGATATGTGGCTTCAAAGTCAGGATCATCTGAGAAGTTCTCATTTTTCATTTTTTACTTTTTATTCTTAGAATTGAAAGGAAAACAACACCGTGAAAACTTCTAATTAAATGCAAACACATAATGAAACAAGAGCCAGCATCTGCAAGTTTCAGCCTCACCAGAATGAATTCTTGTCCTTTACGTGATAGGCTGAAGTGACACATTTTAATAAAATGATAGGATAACCAGACCAAGTCTTTGATTAAGATTTGATTACCAATTATTTGGCTACCCCTTGTTCTCCCCTACTGAAGATCTGGAGCCTGCCTTTATTTATCTGGATTAAGTATCAGAGACCATATGAAAGACTCCCCCAAGGAAAAATTAGAAAGATGACCAAATGCATCTTCTTTGTCCAGACCTTTTTCCAGTGTATTATTTTGTCATTATCTAGTGCACCCCTTAGCATTTACCTTGGGTTCAGTTTAGAATTTCATTCTCTTACTCTTATCAAAGTATAGGTAAACCTCTTCACTTTTCTGAGCTGATGCTACTCTATTTTAGATAGTTGTGAGGTATTCATTTTCATTTTCATCTCTTTCTTTTTTTTGGACTGTTACTAAGCCTTCCCCTTTTGTAGTTAAACCAAGCATCCCTCTTTTCTTAATACTCTTGAATCTTTCCTTTCCATGGTCTTACTTTGATACTGTACCATCTCTTGTGTGAATTACTGCAGTTGCATGTTAAATAGTGTATTCAATTGGTCTTGTTTTAGTCCACCCTTTACTCTGAAGTTAGAGTATATTTCTCTCTTTTGTTTCCCCTCTGGTAAACTATTTTGATGTTCTACCTCTATCAACTTTTGGATAAAAGCCATATTCCATAAGCAGACATAAAAGGTTCATCTAGTCCCTGGTTATCTTCCCAGTATCATCAATTGTGCCTTGCTCATGAATCTCTGTTTGTGGTCATGTATATTAAATTACATTTTTTATATGGACTGATTTGCTCTGCAAATACTTTTGAATAGGATATTCTGCCTGTTTGGATTGCATTTTCCCTTATGTCTCTATGAAAGATGATTGCCTTTCTTTCAAAGCTCACTTTGAAATTATCTTACTGTATTTGATATGGTAGTTACTTTCTTCTCATTCCCATACTTTCTTGTGAGAGAATTTACCCTTGGACTAGGGTAGAATTAAGTCCAATTCTGTCTCCAAGGAATTGATGGGGGGAGAGAGAGAAAGATTAGTTGACTCTGGATATGGTCTTATGGTATTAAGGGCTGATGTGATCTTATGTGCAAATCAAGAAGAAAGGGTAGGAAAAGGTAGGAAAATGGGCCAGATTGCAGGAAAGGACATATACCAAAGAGAAAAGCAGTGGGGGAACTGTCTTAGTTTTTTTTTTGCTTATTGATTCCTATTGGAGTTTCTCTTGAATTGCAATATTTTTTTTTCTTTTTTATACTCTTTAGCTCTTTATGATAACATATTGAATTTGCCCAATTGAGTTTCCTCTTCCTTGTCACTTGAACAATTCTTTATTGAGATTCATCTAGTACATGCAGTAAAATGGTTATATATGTGACTGTCTTCTCTCGCACACAGTAAACTCCCTGAGGAGAGGGACACTGTTTAGTTATCTTGAGATTTCCAGCAATTAGACTAGCTGTGGTAGAATGACAATAAATGTTTGAGTGAATGAAAACTAACCTTATTTTTTTCAATGCCTCTCCCAACAAAGAGATTATGTTATTGCTGAGTTGGTGTTGCTTTCATAATGGATGATAAACTGTTAGGTCTTCCAGTAACATTTGTATTCTAATAAGGTCTTCCTGGAGTCAGTCTTCAAGGTGCAGCAAAAAGAATAAGAGCAAGAACTTAGCAGCAGAACTTAGCAGCATTGTGTTTCCTGGGGTGGTATTTTGGGAGCTTTTCAACACCTCTGAAGTGATTACATGCCTTTGTTCAGGGTCAATGGATATTAGGCAGGTAGCAGGTAGAACTCTCTAAGGGATGGACTTCCTTTTCAGGGACTCACAATTGGGGGCAAGGACTGGGACTTCGCTGCTCACACTGCATTTGGGTAGTTCCAAACACTTTTATATATGCATGGATCATCCAGCATAAACAGAGATAGTATTAGTGAAACCAGTCAAAAACACTGAGTTCCTTGAGATCATATTACTGTGGGAAAGTTCAGTCATGAAGTAATGCACTGCTCTTTAAATATTCTTGTCTCTAATAATACACTGTCTTGCACACTTTCTTTGTTGGTATTACCAAGTGAATGAAACTTAACATATTAAAGTAATACTTCTTTTCAATGGAATGAAGAGGATGTGTCATATTTTCATTGAGACCTCACTATAGGGAAACCAAATGGGACTGATCATTGACACTAATTTGAGATGACTACATCCCTTCCCCCAGTTTTACTTTCCATGATTTTCAGGTCATTTAGCTATTGAGCTCTTCTTTTAACAGCAAGGTGTTCATTTCCACTCACATTTCTTTCTTTTTTAAGACTATTATTAAGCCTTCCCTTTTTGTGGTTGTACCAAGCCTCCCACATTTTTTTTTTGTTGTTGATTAAATCAGAGGAGTGAAACCATCATTTCTCAAACTGCCACCCTCATTAGCTGGCATTTCTGTTAGGGCAGAATCCTTTGAGAACATTAGCTTTCACCAGACCAAAACCTGTTTAAGGCAAGGCTTCCTTTAGACAAACCTTTAAAACTATTTCTTCTTCTTAAAACTATTCTTAAAACTTTTTCTGATCAATGAGCCAGGCAGTAAAGGCTAGTTTTATTTGAGAACTTAATAAATTCTACTTGTGGTTTAAGGTGATGTTCCTTTTAACATTAAATGTAATTATAATTGGGTAAAGGAGCAATATAGGCTTGTTGCCAGATAAACACATAAACTTACGGATGCTTAACAAATTCTGTACTGAATCCTCCCTTGTGAAAATGCTGTTCAGTTCTAGTAAAACGTATATGCATTATTCTCCAGAGACTCTTAGAACATAAATGGAGGTTAAACAGCTGGACAGTATGTCTATGTTTTAAAATATCACTGGAAATCAAAGTTAGAAAGCAAAAAAGACCTCTTTAGCTTCAAAGGTAGCCAATTAAATTGCAAACACTATTGATAGCAGTTGCTTTATTCAGAGCCTTATTATATAAAACACCATGCTGTCTTGAAACTGAAGAGGTTGTCCTGCCGTTGTCTCTATAATCCATAATTGAAAGAATCATAAATGTAA
Source organism: Uropsilus gracilis (assembly GCA_004024945.1). Classification (NCBI taxonomy): domain Eukaryota; kingdom Metazoa; phylum Chordata; class Mammalia; order Eulipotyphla; family Talpidae; genus Uropsilus; species Uropsilus gracilis. The sequence continues at coordinate 8,139 of PVHY01001808.1, forward strand.
CAATTATTTCCCTTTATGATTGCTTTCACAATTTCTTGTTCTCTGCAGGATCCTTGTTTTTTTCCTTTCAGCTCATTGCAACAATCAAGCAATTATGGTGTGATTCATATTTAAGATTAAATTTTGCATCGCTACTGAGGGATTTAAAAATCTCTATTTTTTTAATTGTAGATATGTTTATAAAAATCAATCAACTTTTTAAGTAAGTAATATTGATTGCAATATATGCTTTATAAGTAATATCTATTTGGTTTACATCTTACAAGTTTTATCAATCAGTAACTTGTATTTAAAGCAGTGTTATTAATTTAATGATAGATATAAATACCATAATATTAACATTGGAAAAACTACCCTGTATGTCAGAAAAAGATAAGAAATAAAAATAATTCTCATGTGGTGTATTTTAATCTATTCTTAAAAAATTCTGCCATCCTCCAGAAGCTATTTCTGGCTTAAAGTACTTTAAAATGTTAGTAATGAACTAAATGAAGATGTTATTACTTCTCAGATTTGATATTATCATTCCATAGATATCATACAGTGACAGACTCTAATCTATTTTCTGTATGTAAGAAGTTCAGTTAATATATGTTTAATAGTGATTGCTTACTAGATTTAGATTAGAGATTGAACACTTTTTTTGGAATCCCGATTTAATTGTTAAGTGTAAGGATGGGGAGATCCTTTCTTTCCCTTTGCCTGCTTTCCACCTTACTTCATATATAGTGGAGAGAAGAAAGATTGAAAGGAATGAGTCTAGAAGAGAGGAAGAACTGAAGGTGAGGGCACTCATATATTTTGAGTAAGTCAAACAAAAGTAACTCTCCATAGATAAGTTCAAACTCCTTTTATCTGAAAATTAAAAGCCATCAAGTTATGTCATATTAACCAAAGCTAACAGCACTTTGTAGTATTTTATAAAATATTTACATTGCATTGAAATATTCCTTTCCCTTTATAACCTACAAATTTTAATAAAAACTCTCATGCTTTACATGATCTCAGAGGCTGTCTAATTCATTCTCATAATTGTGCAGGATAACAACTGAGTACTCTGTAATTAAAGTGATTACCTACTGTACTGTCCAAATCTGGACACTGAGAATAAAAAGATGCTATTAATAATTATCCAGGACAATAGCTATAAACTAGAAAAGTAGGCTTTATGAGCACCTTGCTTATAAAAAGCAAAAAATGAAGATTGCCAGATGGTCAACTCACTAAAATTAATTCCTTTTTAGTGTTTTGCCATTCTTAGTGAAAAAGGCTAAATTAGCCATTCTTATAATTACATTTTTGAATCACATCTATGCCAGGTATTTTCTGAGCATTTCATTTGTAGAAGATAATTAATCATTGCAATAATGATGAAGTTGCTACCTTCCTATTTTACCAATAAACTGAGGTCTAAGGGAGTTAAATGGCTTGTCCAAAGCCATGAAGCTAGTCAGTAAAAGAACTGAAGATCAAACCCAGCCATTATGATCCCAGAGTTTGTGACTTAACCATTATCTCACTCTTCATCTTGTCCATCTAGCATTGCTGGTTATGCAGGCAAGTCTTGAATGGCAGTAATATTTTAATGGTTAAATATATCTCAGGGATTTTTGGTCCTAGGGGCCACAAATACTTGGGTACTGAAGGTATCTAAAGGTAGAAGGATAGGAAGATGGAAGTTCATGCTTAGAAATTAATATAAAATATCTGGTATCATAAATCATAAACTAAAGAAATAGACTATACTTATAGATGACCTTCAGTGTATTTGCTAAGGTGTGGGCCTTACATTTGGCTTCAAGGAAGCAGGAGTGAGCCCACAGTAAGCTGTCAGATGTAAAAGAAGCATCTGATTGAGGTGAGGAGTAAAGAGTGGGAATGGCTGCTCCTAATTATTCTTTTGACCTACATATGTGTTATATATGCAACCTTGTCTTAAGTCTTTGCTGATACAGGGGAAGGCTTGCTCTTGCGTCTAGGAAATACAAGAATGAAAGGGTGCTGGGTGGAAGAGGGACAATGGGAAGTGTTCTAGTCAATGTACTGAAGTTCCTTGGCATAACTTGCAGATGGCATAACCCATCTACCATTGAATTGTTAGAGACCTCAGCAGGGTTCCATCAGTCTGAGAAATCACAGAAGAACCATTGAACTGATTGTCCCTTGATTTCAAGTTTTCAAGTAGGTAGGAAATTATGAGATGCATAACTGGGAGCAATATACTGCCAATTCTAAAATGAGTTATGTTGGTCTTTTAGGCAGTTGTTTCTATCCTTATGGAGAAAATATCTCTAGTTCCATTTATTTATTATCATATTGATTTTGGTGCAAGCATAGATTTATCACATATATCTTTAAATGCTTTCACATGTTGTATCAAAGTTTTTTCTTTAACAGTATGAGAACACATCCATTCACTTCTTTTATTACTGATTAATTTACTCACCTGGGTCTGTTATTTGTATTCATTAAACTGGTGAGTTGAATCTTTATTGTGTTGATCAATCTTATTGAAGACCTTTTTATTGAATAGTAGTACCGTGGGGAGAAAATAATTCTGGCCTTCAAAGTACAGAGATAGAACATGACAAGAAACAAAATAAAACACAAAAAACTTAGACAACATATTCAAAAGCAACACAAATAAGGGCAGAGATAATAGGAGCTACTTATGTTAAATTCCAGTGGTGCTAGTTTAAAACTGTATTTATCAAATATTTTCTTCTATCCTAATCTGTTTGAATAATTATCCAATGTTTTTGCAAAGTGGTCAAGTATAATGTAAAATCTAAAGGAATTAATTGTATCATTTTTTAAAAAACCTAAATAAAATTTGTTGTTTCAGGTCTTATTTATAAAGAGCCTGTATATATTTCTTCATGTGTACTAGTAAAAGAAACCTTTCAATTTTACACTGGAAGGGAGACCAGAGGTTATCTTATTCAGTCTCCCCTTAGGATGAACATCAACAATCAGATTCTTACCTGTGTTGCTTAAGTTCCTTGGAAGCACAAACAGAACTAGAATCCAGATTTCCTGTCCTTCAGTCTGCAGTCTTTCAAAAAATTTGTATTCATTTAATAAAATAAAAAAAATGAAAATTAAAAAAATCAAGAATGCATTTCATAAAACTGGTGCTGAAAGATAAAGACAGAAATCTAATTCAGGAAAATGAATTTTTTTCTCCAACAAAATCACACATTCCTGTGTTGCACATGAAGCACCAGCCAAAATCAAACTATATAAGTGATTCTAATTCTAATCTTACTTTTGTCACTGTCTTTGTGTAATTTCGGGAAGGGCAGATCACCCTCAATGACAGCTACCTTGTGTATATAGTAGGAAAACAATGTCTTTATTCTTTGAGGCCGGGAAAAGTTCATGTAATTTTTTATTTGACTGTATCAATAATTGGAAGAGTCTTGAAAATTCCATGTGTGATATACTATTGCATTTTGATAAGATGGCTATAAGCTAAATTACTAACAATATTGGTTAAACAAGGAAGAAATTTCTTTAGTATGACAGTCTCTGTTTATGCCTTTGATTTCAGTCTGCTCCTCTTGGTAGGCAGAATTAAATATATACATACATATATATACATATACACACACTCATATATAGACATAGTATATATATTTTTCTGAGTGACCAAATTCTTGTTAGACATACAGTACTGTAAAAGTACAGTAACTTTCTGAACTTAGAAAGTCAAACTAAATCATTCAAGCAATGTTCGTGCTTTAGTTCAATGGACTATTGTTGTTGGTTACATTAACTGGATAATTACTGTCATCATTCCTTTCTGATATTACAGTCAAACCAAAAATAAGAGAGCATGAGGATAAACTGAAAAAAATAGCTTAGCTGTTAAGCTTTTCTTGTGTATGTACATAGATTTATATTTTTTAGAGTTTGGAGGTGGACTTTCATTTTAGATTAGAGAAATACAAATGAATGATGATACAAAATAATTGTTTTAGAAAAATATCTTTCTTAAATTAAGTGCTTAAATTATAATATTAGGTATAACCCCAATCCAATCTTTCAGTATCAATACATGTAAGATTTAATTATAGACTTATTTAAAATATTTGACACTTTTAAAAAATAGGAACTAATGTTTGAACCTATTTGACCAAGATCTGTTTGCTGTACCTCATTTGCATTGTGTATTATACAAAATAAATAAAACACCTTATTTTACTTATTAAAGACAACCTTTTTTTTTTAAACTTTTAATGTTGTTTAACATTTTAATGTTGAAGGCACAGGTCCAAGTCAAAGATACACCCTTTAAGTGGGAATGTTCCTTGCTGCTAATATGCTGGCACTTGTTTTATGGTTCTGATTTTTAACCATTAGAGGGCACATTAGTTCAAGAAAATTAAACTGAAAGTACAGCAACAAGATGGAAATAGGCTTAGAAGTGGCAAGTCGAGAAATTTATGTATTTTACGTATGCTTATTTTCACTCACTTCATTGTCATTTGCAATAATTTATCAGATTTTTTTTAATCTGAAAAGAATGCAAGTATATATAGTTTCATGTAAGAAATAACTCTTCACTTTTTATTGCCAGCTACTACTCCTAGGAGAATGGGGTTGGCCTAGTTGAATTTGATGAGGTTGACTGTTATGTGACCAAGGAGGACATAATAAATCATGGCATTTAAAAGAACATCCTGAGTTCAAAGGTATGTACGATTAGGTTATTACGAAGTAAGTAAATGCCGGTCCCTGCTCTTGTAGTTAATAAAAAAAGGCACCTAAGTGTGAATGAATGCAGCTCAGCAACTATGCTTCACCACAAATATTTATAACCTTTAAAATTTGGTACAAATTACAGAGGGAACAATAGATGGCCCCAGAGTGAACACAGGCTTTATTTCACTAGAAAGGCTTGACTGAGGTCATAAACTGCAATAGCAGGCTGTTCAAGTGGCTTATGAATGACTGTCGAGTCTTAGAATGAGTTCATTTGTTTTCAATCTATGGCAAACTTATTATTTTTAATGTTCAGCTTTTCGCTGAAAAGGTTGCAGTTTTTTAATTTGTATGAGTTGAAATAGATACTAGTTAGTATTTAACAATAATGCTTTTATGATGTTAGGTTAAAGGAATACTTTAATTAATGCATTAATTTATATTATAAAATTAATCAGACACTTATATATAATTTTCAAGTTCTGGACTGAGTGTTGGGAAATAAAGACAGATTACTACATCATCCCAGCCTGAAAATACAATTTTTTTTATTGCCTTGTGATTTACGGAAAAGTAAATCAGTAAATAACTACGTGATAACTTTATATATTAGTGAGGGAACAAAAAAGAGATTTATCGAACCTAATATAAAATATATTTTACACTATATTTTCTAGGGAGCTCAGTGGTTAGGTAAAGTCATTAGTATATACTATCTTCAGTTTAAGGCTGCAGAACTGCTGTGGTGATATTTTTTTCTGAGAGTCAATTATACAATAAATTGTAGTAATTAGTAGCATAAAACAAGGTAATAATGTAATTAAAACCAAAATATTTACTTGCTATAGAAGATACTTTTATGCATCTTAATTCTGCTCCTTGCAAGCTAATAATACTCTATAGGAATTTCTGTGTGGCTTTTACATCTGGTGGTTGTGGAATTAGCATGTACAAAGAGAGCTCAGAATTATGCTTTAATTATGATTTGAATGATGATTTGAGTCTGAGCATGAGCTGTCAACAGAATTGTGAGCTGGGGGAAAAAGAGATAAGGACTGTTAGTGGGATAAAAAGTATATTTGTAGTCACTTACTTTAAAGTGCCTTTTGTTTTAAAAGAAGTAATTAATGTTAGGAATTAATTGGTTCAGATTCTTGATTTTAAAGTTATCACTTGGTTGCTGAGATGAAGCCTTTTCAAAATTACTACACGATATGCAATGACAGGAACATTTCAGTTGAAAGGTAGAAAACATAATTGAAAAGCTAGCTTTTGAGTGCCTGCTTATCACCCTAATTGATAGCAGATGAGCCTGAGGAACTAAATGCTGTAGTTCAATAAAAAAATGTAGTTAGTTGGATTTCACATTATGAGGCATGGTTTTTCTAAGAGCTAAATATTATTGCTGATATTTTGATATAGTAGTAGACTTTAAGTAGAGCCTGATCAGTATGCATTAACTATTATAAAGCTATCATTAAGTCAAAATTATATGCAAAGAATGGATCTATGTATTAGTATCTAAAAACCTTTTAATGTTTGGATAACCAACTTAGGCATTCATAAAATTCCTAGAGTACAATGTCAATGAATGATGTTTTAGATGTACATATATTGACATAGAAGTCACATTATAAAGCAGACTATATGGTCTGAGGCACACTAGTATACTATAAAAAAACATTTTAGGGTGTCAAAAATCAAAAAGGAAAAAATCAGAAAAAAATTCCAAATGTTAATAATTGTCACTTAGAGAGTGGACTTATAGGAGATTTTCATTTTATTAGGCTTGTCTGTACTTTCCTGATTTTTCTACTATAAACCGATTTTGTCATAAAATAATATAGTAGTATTTCAATCTGATATTAATATTTCAATCTACTTGATTTTAGTAGGGAAATCTTCCTATGACTTGACAACTGTGTGCTCTTGCTGTGGTTCTAATAAATATTTGCAATTCCTATGAATTATTTTGTTCTCTATTTTTGTATTTACTATTTTATTGTAACAGAGATTAACAATTTAGCAAAATATAGCATAGAGAATACCTAATTCTGAAAATTCAGAAATAGAAAAAAATGACAAATGAGCAATGAATCTGAGGTTTAGCTTTGTGAACATAAGATAAATGAGATTTAAGATAATATGAAGGAATTATGTATAGGATGTGACCCAGATCTATTGGAAGAACAAGAGAAAGGAAGTAGATCTAAATCATACCATATTTTGAGTCTCCACACAAAGAGAAGTGTGACAGGTCTACTGGTAGTGACTGGATAAACTAATCACTTATGACAGAAGGTATGAATTTTCTTTAAACGAAATATGGGACATCGAGCACCCTGCCTGCCTACTTCTATGAGGTTTATCCTTTTGAGTAAGGAGAAAACATGGTCCAAATGATATACTTCAGGAGTATTTATTTTCTTATTTCTATTTAAAAGAGTAGCTTTTGACAGGTGTATTTTCAGGACACTGTAACTTAGACATCACATAAATGTGACTAGATGAATCAACCACACATGCAAAAATCTAACTAAAAGGGTGATTTGAGTGGAGGTTAAGGAGGAATTTTTATTGATTGGGAGAATAAAAATGATCTCTAAGCTATTTTTAAAAAGCAAACAAATGATGCACACAACACACACACACATAAAAGTGCACAAGTGCTGTGGCACATTGAGACATCACTACTTTAGGTTAAACATGATAAGGCATTGAAAAAAAGATTATTTTGCTAGGTGGAATGAATAGCTAACCACAAGGCAAGCATTTATTAAGTTGTTCCAAATAAATGTTATAAAATCACCATTTAAGGGAGGAAGTTGTGTTTATGGGGGACCTGGTATTAAATACTTTCTGGTTAAAAGAGATACTTTAGCTAGTATTTTATTTTGTGTGTGTCATGGGCTATTTTCATTCTGACATGTGGAAAACATCTTTTAACTACTAATGAACAATCAATTTTCTATTACAATTTTATTAACATTAAGTGATTAATCAGTCTTACAATTTTATTTAGAATGTTGGTCCAAATATCTGCTGTAATTTTTTTCAGTCCTAATGAAAATTTGTAAACTAACCATGTTTCAAATTGGTCCTTTAACCAATGAACTGATTTTCTTGAGAGAGAAAGCTGAGAAAATTTTCTAATTAGTGCTAAGACCTGATTTTCTGTGGCTCACTGCTTTATGCATTCCACTTCTTCAAATTATGCTGTAGGAAATGTCTTCAGAGGTTGGTGTTTCTATTGATCTCCACAATTGTTCTCAGTAATTTAGAAGTTAACTGTGCAGTGATTTTTCAAGAATGCGCTGGAGCCTTGCGTCAGCGTCACCCCCTCTCCAGCAGGTCAGGGGGGAGTGACCCTTGTAGTGCCAAGTCGCTTCCAAGCTTTAGAGTGGAACCCAAGGACCTGGACTGTCAGTTTATTTCCTCTGTGTAACTCTCCTATTCTTTCAGCCGGCAGTTCACGCCTCTTCCCTTCTAAGCTGAGAAGGGATTTGTGTAGCATGAGCTTACCTGAGAAACTAAAGATCATTAATTAGAAAGGTGCTTCAGGGTAGCAGCAAATTTTTCATTGGAAAGTTTTCAAATCTAAGAAAGTAATTAATTTCTCTGTGGAAGAGGATCACATTTTTCTCTCCTGATGTCCTTCCTATTGCAATTGAATAGTTTAGGGCACAGATGAGGGAATTTGACTCTTTTCTGATTAACCCTCACAGTTTAGAAACTTATTTTCTGTTTCCTTCCCTTTTCCTTATTGGCATTAGTGGTGGCTTTTAGAGGTCTTGAGAGGCCATTTTCTTTTCTTTTGTGAAGAATAGTTGAGTATATTTGAGGGATTGACACAATAGTTATTTTTCACAATAGTTATATTTCACAATAGTTGACACAATAGTTATTATATGTGCATGTTGTCAGAAGGAGTTTTTAAAAATAAAGAGATTCCATTTATTTAAAGGAAAATGACAGATTAGGAAAAGTAGTTGCAGTAAAGATGATAAAGATTTGTTAAGAGAAAAATGATAAAATGATAAATTTTGCCATTATGTATATGCATATATAATATGTAAGACACTTTAAAACCTACAAAAATAATAAAATTAAGCTTCAAATAAAAATGAGGGGCAAGAACTTAAGAGACATTTCAAAGAACAAATAGATTATTATTGATAATTGATGCTGGGCACGGTGATACATGCCTATAATCCAAGTCACTGGGAGGCTGAGGCTAGCAGTCACTTGAGTTCATGGGTTTGAGAACCCTGGGCAATATAGCGAGGCCTAATATCTAAAAAAATAGCCAAGCGTGATGGCGCCTCTAATCCCAGTTACTGGGAGGCCTCCAAAAATTAGCTGGGCACTGTGGTGCAAACCTATAATCTAAGCTACTGGGAAGCTGAGGCTAGGAATCACTTGAGTTTGCGGGTTCGAGACAGCCGTGGGAACATAAATTGCCCCAGGTTTTGTTAGCGTGAAGTCCTTAAAATTGGTTTTTTTTGGAAATGGTTTCCTCATTTTGGGGAATGCTTTCTTTTTAACATAAAAAGATCTTTAAAGCTGATCTTGAACTTGTCCCACCCCATACCTGGAATCACCATTTCTGCGAGGAGTTCTTGTTTCTACTAGTCAGGAATGGCTGTTACAATCAGGTGAGATGTAAGCATGTTCATTACTGAGACCATTTAGTAGACAAAACTTGTCCATGTATACATTAGAAACCATAAACTCATGCTATACCTCTTAATTTTAACCCAGGCTCACAAATTACTTTACTTGCCTTTGTCCGTTTGATACGTGTGCATCTTGTTTTCAGTGAGAAGTCTGGCTTCTGGCAACATCTACAACATCCACACATTTACTCATCTGCTTATCTCTTCAGTGCACTTAAGCTAGTTTTGGAATCCCTACACCAGCCTAATAAGTTCTAGATTTGTTTGAACTCCGTTTACTCTCTAGTTGATGTTCAAAGTAACTTGGGTTATTAGTTCTTTATTTTGCCCACAATATGCTTATTTATTTAAAATATAATTTGGATCACTTGTTCCTGTTTGTATTTAATTTTATGGTTTCCTCCCATCTTTGCAGATTTAATTTTATTTTTTGATACTATACAGAATACTAGTACTATTCCAAAAGTGCCCCTCAGAGGGATCCGCCCAGAGGGTGCAAACAGAAATTTTCACCTTCCAGGTTTCTTTCCTGAAAGAGGTCTCACTGCATGCTTTAAAAGCTGCTGCCGGTGTGTCTACTTTCCCACCGGGATGCACTTAGGCCTCCCTTTGCTGGCCCTGGCAGGTCTTGACACAGCCTCAGCTCATGGTAGCTACGAAGAACAAAGAAGGTGACTTGGTAATCAATCACAGAAGTTTGAGAGACAACCAAGAGCTCGGCCACACTTAAAGAAAAGCTTCATTTTCTACACGTAACAATTCTGTTAAGTTGGAGATTCGGTTGTTTGATCTAACGCACAGAAACCAACGTAGAATTATGGACCTCAAACAAAAGCAATCAGTTATTCTAATAACACAATAGGTTTATTATTTATTTATTTGTTTGTTTGTTTATTTATAAGTTTCTTTCTTTCTAAATTTCTTACATAAGCCAACGATTATCAGGTTGCTTTCCCCTCCCCCTAACATCCCTTCTGTTCACTGACTCCTCTCTCTTTGATGTTTATTGGTCTATGTTAAGCCCATTGGTCTCTCTCTCTCTCTCTCTCTCTTTTTCTTTTCTTTTTTTCCTGTGGCAATGTCCTTTTGCTGGGTGAGGGACTGTGTTCCTGGGACCCAGTAAATGTGCTGGTAGGTTTTCGGTCTTTGCATTGGGCAGCCAGTCTGTGCTCATTGGAGGTTACCGATTGTCCATTCTCTGGCAATAGGTTTATTTAGAAATTAACAACAGAAAAGCAATGGTTGGAAGCTGCATGTCTTCTGGCAGGGCTTGAATCAAATATGGTGCTTCTTTAAATCAAGGTCTGCAACCACTGCCGAAACTGAGAAGAGCCTCCTTCCATCCATGAAGGTAGAAAAGCAACTTATTTTATTGCTAGAGATTCAGGGTGCGTTGGGTTCTCTTTTAGCTTTCATTTAAATAGGGATTTTTGTATGGTATTTTTTCTCAGAATAAAGGAAAGTAAAGAAACAGAGAATTATGTTCCAAACAAAGCACATGCTGAGAACTCCAGAGACAGACTTTAATGGAATAAAAATGATTTCTGTGATGAATTTAAAACAATAGCCATAAAGATGTTCACTGAGGTTCATGGGTGATAAAGTGGTGGGAGAACCCCTGGGTAGATAACTATGTAAAGTAAAACAAATAATAAAAATGAAAAATAAAAAGATGTTTACTGAATTCACAATGAATAAACCAAATAAAAATAAAAATAAGCAAAATTTCAACAAAGTATAGTTGAAGAATATAGTAACTAAGCTGAAAAATTTGATTGTCATTCTTTTGTATGTGGTTGTTCAGTTTTATCAATACCATTTATTGAAGAGACTATCCTTTCCCCATTATGTGTTCTTGGCACCTAGTGGGTACTTAATCATGTATGTGGGTATTCTTTACTGTTGTCTCCACTTCTGCTACCATTTATTCTTTATTTATTTGGCACCTAGTGGGTACTTAATCATGTATGTGGGTATTCTTTACTGTTGTCTCCACTTCTGCTACCATTTATTCTTTATTTATTTGCACTCATCTACTTCGTTAGAATATATAATGGTTCACATGGTTACACTCAGTGTTACCTTTCTTTGTTTTAGTTTTAGCTCTACAATTAAGTATATTAACAATGTTTCATAGGTTTTATTGTATAGGTTGATCTCCATTGTAAGTTTACTCATAATTATTTAATTATCTTGAATGTATTTGTACATTGATTGGATTCTTAATAAGAAAGCAGCTGATTTTTATGTATTGATTTTGTAACCTGCCATATTACTGAACTGATTCATTATTTCAAAGAGTTTTTTAGTGAAACATTTAGGATTATCTATGTATATTACCAGTTCTTCTGCAAATAATGACTTTACTATTTATTTTAGTTTGGTGTATTTATAATGGTTTTCTGTTGTGTCATGGCTTTTTTTTTTGGAAAGAGGGAGAATTTTCATCAACTGAAATACTTTCTCTTCTCTTTTTAGTTTTCTTTTTCTTTTGGAAATATTTTTGGTATATGTTTCTCATTCAAGAGCACTGTTTCTTGAAGTGTTGTGAGGTTTAGTTTCTTTAATCAGTGATATTGGTAGTCCTGGTAGAGGTAGACAGATTTCTTTTTTCTCTTATTTCCATAGGTCTTTTACTATTTCCTTCTTTGTTTCACTTTAAAATAAATGTGCTCTGTCACCCAGAGGCACTATAATTCCTTTATCCAGAAACTCTCCCCCAGAAGAATTTCTTCTTGGAGATTAACTTTCTACCCTCTCTTTTTAACCCATTCTCTGTAGTTGCTGCTGTGTATTATCAAATGGAGGTAACTACCACATCGTGTTTTCAGGCTTTTGGCAATTTTAGTGTTGGATTTGATTTTTGCCCATGGAATTGCAGGCTCACGTTGCCCAGGGTACCACAGACTCAAGCAATCCCCAGCCTCAGTTTCCCAGGTGGCTGGGGTTACAGGCACACACCACCATGCCCAGCTATTTTTTGGGGACTAGGTCTCTCTATTTGCCCCCGGTGGGACTCGAACTGTGATCCCTGGCCCTGGCCATGGCTTCCTATGCTGCCATCTACAGGCATTCGCCACCACGCCCGGCCTTTTTGTTCTTATTTTCCTCTCCTCTTTTTCACTGAATCTCTTATGCTTCCCTATCCTGATCCTTAAAACTACATGTTAGAAGTGGGCATGAGAGTTTTTTGAAATTTGGTGTTTCTTTTTAATGGTAAATTTTAAATTCACAGTATTCTCTCAGTAAGACTTGAAGGGTCATATGTGATCTCATTTGTGTTTCTCATTTATTTTATATTGTTGTTTTTTAAAGCTCATGTAGAGAGGCTCAGATATAGGTGACTCATTATCATTCAGAGTTGGAATCTTTATTTCAGATGGCATTTTGAAATGAACTATTTTAAGCAGGTATGTTATAACCCTGATCCTTTTTCCAGGAGAAAGATATTTTGATGCGTGAGGGGCAAAATAAAATTCCATTAACACGTTTCCTCTAAAAGATTGAAATTGAAGTTTATTCAGGAGAAGCAACATAAGGGATGTAGAAAGTGAAAGAATTGGGCAGCATTTCTCTTGGATTGCTATGAGAATCGCTTCTGGAGCTGCTTTCTTCCCTTTATCACAGTGGGAGTGGGGGCTGAGGATAACTTAGGGTAACTTGTATAGATATTGGTACTCTTGGATACCAATTAGAATTAGAAACATAGCTTAGGTGTCAGATCAATTCTACTTTGGGATCAGAAGAAATGAAATGATTTTCCTGCCATTGAAACAGTATTATCTATGATGTCAACCTCATCATATGTTTGAGCTTAAAGACAGGAAGGGTGAGCTTGGATGCATGGGTCTTAGATTGGCTGGGGGGGGGTCTTTGTGGCTCATGTGTAGGATGTTACAAGTCTTTAGAGAAGAGATATATATTGAGAAAAATTGAAATTTTACTGTTTCGTGCATTCTCTCCTCACCCCCCATGTAGATACCTGTCTACTCTTTGCCCAATTTTTAATCTCCTTCTGTTCTAATAAGATGAGAATTCCCGTAATCTGTTCAAGGTCAGTTATTTCCACCTGGTTCTGGATGAAGCCCCTCCATCACCCAGAAACTTTTTTTTTCTTTTGAGACTAGGTCTCAGTATTTTTACCTGTGGAACTGCAGGCTCACGTTGCCTGGGATACCACAGACTCAAGCAATCCCCAGCCCAGCTTCCCAGGTAGCTGGATTACAGGTGCGCAACAACACACCCAGCTATATATTTTTTGGAACTAGGTCTCCCTACAAGTCCCAGTGGGACTCAAACCACGATCCCTGGCCCCGGCTGCGGCTTCCTAGGCTGCCGCTTACAGACATGCACCACCATGTCCGACCCAGAAACTTTTTCTTTCAGTCTAATATCTCCTGAATTTTAGGCAACTAAAGGAGCTGTAGATTAGCTCCTTACTATGTAGTGGCTCAATATCTTAGTATTTATTATCCACGAAAGTCTTTAAAAACAAATTCTCACCTTATGTTATACTATAGTTTCTATGAAATCTATTTCTTCTCCTTTAGTTCAAACTTCTCAAAAGAGTGGTCCATATTTGCTGCCTTTAAACCCTCTCTTCCCATTTATGTTTCTACTCTATCCATTTACCCTTGTGTCCATAACATTTATCAACATGTCTTTCCATGTCAGCTATAGCTTCCTAATTTTGAATTCTAATGACATTCTTCATTGTTTACATCACTGGAATTCTATGGTTTCTTGGCTTTTATGCCATGAATCATGACACAGGTCATTTCTCTTTTTGTTTTTCTGACTTGGCTTCCCTGTTTTCCTCTGTGAACTTTTTAGGATAGTGACTAAAGGGATATACTATCTGACCAGTCTATCCAGAATAACTCCTATTAATCTTCTGCTTAGTTCAGTGTGTGGATTGAAGTGGAATCTCAACATTTTCAAGAATATTCCATAAGTGAAATAAAGACTATTTCCACGCCATGACCTTCAAGGTGTGACCTGTTGTAATTAGGCCCAGCTATGGCTGTAGATCCCAATTACTCTCTAGTCTCATCATTTACTCAAAAGACCTTTAAAATTGGCAGGTTTCACAGACAAATCTGGATTTCTTTCTTCTCTTGCTTAATGTGAAGCTATGGCAATGCTGAGCTTACATTTCTTTAGCGTAACCTGTTATGCAATGGAGTAGCTATTGCTTATGGATAGGCATGTACTTTCAAATTTGATTTGACTCATTAACTTACCTTGCCTGCCTAGGACATTTTAACTTAGTTCTTCTATTTCTCCTGTTACTTACACTAAACTTTTCTGTATCTCATTATATCCCAAGGAAGTAATGATGGCTATAAGTAGGTATCTGGTTAAGGCTAAAGGGATTTGGTGTCCTGAAAAATGTTTATTTTCAACAATTAGGTTACCCATATATGTTTACTAGTTTACTTAGCATGCAACTAACTTATATACAATTTTAGGAATCTTTAATCCAGAAACAGAAATGATAAAGTCAAATCTCAATTACTTGTGTTCTGAGGACAGGACCATCACAAGCATAAAATAATATCTTATTTCAAACATGTCTTTTTATAAAAACACCAAACATAAAATTTTGAATTTATAAAACACAAAGCCATTATGGCTTGTTAAGTTTTGGAATACACTTTTTTGTTCCTTTGTAAGAGGAATTGATGCTATGCAATTTTCATAGTCCTACCATGCTCAGTTAAAGTTAAAAATTTAACTTTGTATATTTAAAAAATTTAACTCAGTACTGAGAATTCCAATAATTTACAAAAAATTAAATATATAAATAAAACAAATAGTTCAGAAAACTATATACTTAGTCTATTTATTTCAATGTAGAAACTGTGTTTATTCTATAGTCTGCTTTTTTATTTAAGCTCATATATCTGTATCTGGTCATACTTAGTGGGTTGTATAACATTATCTACTATTTTTTCATTTAACATTTTATTTAAGCATTTTTCTGCCTGAATTTCATAAAAAAATCATATACCAGAATAGACATGGGTAACTGAAGAGCCTAAGTAATCTACTAAATAGAAAAATAACGAGTTGTTTTTGGTGTACTTACCAACATTTGTCAATCTTTGCATTATGGGTCAAGGTATCATCATTAGAAATTGTGAATTTAAGAATTGAACAATCTATGCTATCATAAAAACATTTGGGTGTTATTTCCAGTCTTTTTAGTTAACCATTCAAAATTTAGTCAATGTAATTCACCTCGCTAATGAAAGGAAAGGTAAAAGCTAAATGATCGTAGCAATTGAGGATGAGAAAACATTTGGTGAAATTCAATAATAATAATAATAATAATAATAATAATAATATTTATTATTTATTATTATTTATTATATAATAATATATTATATATATTATATAAAATAATAATAATTTTATTATTCTTGATAATAAAAATCCTCAAAAGAACTAAGGATAAGTGATACATATATCAAAATAATAAAAGCCATATATCATAAACCCACATTTGACATTATTTTCAATGGTGAAAAACTGAAAACTTTCCACTAAGATTTGGTGCAAGACAAGGAGACACACAGACTAAGGGAATATAATTGAAAGCCCAGAAATAAAACTATACTTTATTGACAATTAGACTATGATAAAGGAGACAAGACAATTTATTACAAGGAAAGTCTCTTTAATGGATGATGTTGGGGAAATTGGACAGTCACATACAGAAGAATGAAATTAGATCAGGATCTCAGACCATACACAAAAACAATTCAAAATGGATAAAATAAGTGAATATAAGACCTGGAACCACAAAATACGTAGTTGAAAGCATTAGTAAAGCACTCCAAGATAGGCTACAGTGATGCCTTTGTGGATTTATCTCCAACAACAAGAAAAATGGAAAAGAATATAGATGATTGGGATCCAGATAAAAAACTCCTGCACAGCAAAAATAACTGTCACAGAACAAAATGGTATCATAATGAAAAGGAGAAAATATTTGCATACAGTACATCTGAACAGGCACTTATGTCCAAGATCTGTAAGGAACTCATACAGCACAATGAAAAAAAACCCCAAATAACCCAATTAGGAAATAGGCGGAAGAAATAAATAGACATTTCTCCAAATGAAATAATGCTAATCATCACTTACCATCAAGAATATGCAAATCAAAAGTACAGTGAGATACCACCTTGCACATGGCCCCTGCCAGAAATAACAAAAGCACTGGTGAGGATGTAGAAAAAAAGGAATCCTCACTGTTGGTGGGAATATAGGTTGACCAAGTTCCTATGAAACAGTATGGACCTTTCTCAAAAGATGATAAATGAATCTTTCATATAACCCAACAATTTCACTTCTAAGTATTGACTGAAAAAAAAAAAACATGCTAATTCCAATTGGAATATGCATTCATGCAACTCCTATGTTCATTGAAGCACTATTTACAATAGCAAAATTATGGAAAATACTTAGACACCCAAGAACAGATTAGTGGATCAGGAAACTGTGTATGTGCATGTGTGCGCACACACACACACACACACAGGAATACTACTGTGCTATCAAAAAACATAACCACTTTCCTTTTGTGATAATAGGGATGAAACCTAAGGGCATTATGCTATGTAAAATAAGTCAAAAGGAGAAAGACAAACATTGGATGGTGCCATTCATTATGTGGAACTTAGAGAGACAAAGTAAACTCAGATAAAGCCAAACTAATAATAAACTCTAGAAATCTGACAGTAGAACTCAGGCTGTGTACCAAAGGGAAATGGGGAGGGGAGAGACCAACGAAGGAAGGGGGCCTAATGGACTATGGTGGTAGAATATGAAGGTTTTGATTGTGGGTGCAGTTTGTGATAACAATACCTGAGATCCTATGGATAATTTTAAAATACAAAGAAAATTGTAAACCAATGTTACCTCATTTAAAAAAAAATTCAGTATAATTTTTGCAGCTCTATCTGGGCCTTTGGCTATCTCCTACTTATAAGAAAGTTTATTTTGCCATGCCACTGCCTTCAAAAAGTTAATGTCTCCCATATTAACAATGCACCACAGAGCCAAGACAGGCCAGGCAACAGTCAAAATTTACATATAAACCCTCATGGGCCTAAGATGGATACTAAGGAGAATTATGATTTATATTCTATGCTCTCTAATGTTGAATAAGTGTCTAGACTCCTGAGAGCTGGATGTCAGCAGGCTTTAACACAGTGATTCTCAGAGTAGCAAAAGTGGTGGAAAACCATATCAAGAATCGAAAACCTGAAGGGGACAAATCTGTCTCCTAAAACACAGGAGACCTAGAGAATATAAAGTATGGCAGAGACCTTGTGATTTCCATCTGTTCAAGAACTTGGGTAAATATTTCAGATGATTTCCTTTCCCTGCCCCCCATCTTGCTAATGTTTGCTTGCTAGTCACTGCAACTGCATTATATATTCTTATTAGCTGAGCTCAATCTGCTTTTCTGTGATTTGGATGTGATTGTACAGCCACTTGTCACATAATGATAATGACACCATCATAAGATTTATGCTTTACAGTTTACAAAGCACTTTCTCTGACATTATTGCTAGCATCTTATGACAAGATGTAGTTTGGGGAGAAGTTATTTTACTCTTGAATTACGTGAGGTTAGAACAACTAATTAATTTTTCTCCAAGATCACACAGCTAATATTATGATGTTGGAGCTGGAACCCATGTTTCCTGACCCAAAGTCCAGAGATTTTTCTAATATTCTTGGATTTTTATTATTATACCTGTTCATGGGTAACTGATCAATGCAACAGTGGTCATCAAGATGTGAAAGGAATCACATTTCATGGAAGAATGATGGGGACTGAGCTCCTTTTTGGGTGCATTTCTGATCTAATCATGGAATTATATGATTTAATAAGCAATGAATAGACACAGTTTCTTTTTCTTTTTCTTTTCTTTTTTTTTTTTTTTTGAGGATAGGTCTAGCTATCTTGTCTGGGGTAGTCTCAATCCTGTGGACTCAAGCGACCCTCAGCCTCAGCCTCACAGGTAGCTGGAATGACGGAAGCCCGCCACCACGCCTGGCTGCTTTTTCGAGACCCGGTTTCGCTATGTTGCCTGGGGTAGTCTCAAACCCACAAACTCAAGCGATCTCAGGCCTCTTGCCTTCCACTGCTTGGATTACAGGCAGGTGCCACCACTCCCTGCTGAATAGACATGATCTTTTTCTATTCTTATTATATACAAAGTTATGCAATTTTTAAAACTCTGAATTATGGGATTGTGGAAAAAAATACATCTTGTTTTAAACTGTTTCAGAAAGAGGGGCCACTAGTCTCTTTCAATATGACCCTTTCCAATGTCTTCACTTACCTCCTCACAAAATATTTATTTCTATCTAACCTAAATCCTGACTGCCGTCATTCAAGCTCAAATCCTTTTGTTCAGTAGGTGCTATGTACAATTTTTATTTATAGCTTTGGAAGGGAGCAGGAAATATATTTGAATGATTCCTGAGTGCTGACAAGCCCTAATAACTGATAGTCTCAGACACTGAACTGAATGTCCTTTGGCAGGGATGGCTATTTTGAAGGGAGAAGACAGAAGCTGGCAAAAACTTTTTTCATGCAGGTGTGATTTTATGATGGAATTTTATGACAGAAACCAACCAAGTGTCCTTTATATGGTTTACGATGTTATAAACTCTTAGATTGGGGTTTCTTTCTCATTATTCATGTTTATTTGGTTTAAGGCAAATTAAAAATCAGACAAGAATATTGTGATGTAATTTTGTTTTTTTGCAGATGTAATCTGATGCCTGAGCAACTTTAGAGATGTTTGCTTCTTTTCTTTGTGCTATTTACTTCTTTTCTGAAAAATGCTTTTGCTTTTTCAAAGGCAGTAATTGTGCTTGTCTGTATAGCTTGTGCAATTTTTAGCACTCTATCAGCACTTGATGTTAATAGCAAACAAGAAAATTTCTGCATATTATTTTTCTAACTTCAAAGATTTTAAAGATGAAATTTTAAAAATTAGTCCATTCTGGAGAAAAATTGTAGCTGATTTGTCTTACTGTGGTATATATTGATGCATTTCTTTGATTTCCCCTCCCCCCCATCAGTAGAATAAATGGACTCATGTCAGAAATTTGTGTTTTTCCTTCCTGAAATTCCAATTTGTAATGATGCATGTTAGTGCCAGAAATAACAGTCGCTTTAAGAGTAATCTTAGAACTACTATCACGATCCAGCTTTTCTTTTTCTTTCCTTTTTTTTTTTTTTTTTTGAGACTAGTTCTTGCTATTTTTTTCCCATGGAACCGCAGGCTCACGTTGCCCGGGGTACCACAAACTCAAGCAATCCCCAGACTCAGCTTCCCAGGTAGCTGGGATTACAGGTGATAGCCACCACACCCAGCTATTTTTTTGGAACTAGGTCTTGCTACGTTGACCCTACCAGGAATCGAATCGCGATCCCCGGTTCCTGCCGCGGCTTCCTAGGCTGCCGTTTACAGGCATGTGCCACCGTACACCCGGTCCATAGCTTTTCTTAAGTGGTGATATGACCCTAACCCTGGATAAATTTGGTTGGCTCAGTTCTGAGCATCAGAACAAAAGGCAGTATCTACGGTGACCAGTCTATTTTCTCCATGTACTTCTGATTCTCTGATCCTGGACTGTGTAATCAGCATGTGTGCACATGTGCAAAGGTAAACACAAGCACATGTAACACCCCTCAGTTTTCCTATTTCTTCTTTAGTTTATTTCTACTTCTTTCTTAGTCAATTTCTCCATGACTTTCTTATCTGTTTATACTCCCATTCCATCTACTTATTACTCAGTGCCTGATTTTCTACTTTTATTTGTGAATTTCCCATTTGATTGCCTTCCTTCCCATTTTTTGAGCCTCTTCTTCTCCCATCGAAAGCATATCTAAGTTTTAATAAATAATTATAAATTAGTATATGTGCATTAAAACAAAAAATTTTTTCAGACTAGGTCTCGCTATATTGCCCGTGGTAGTTTCAAACTGGCGGACTCAAGTGATCCCTAGTCTCAGCCTCCCAGTTAGCTGGGATTACAGATGGGCACCACCATGCCTGGCTCTGCATCTAAAATTTTTTTTCTTTTTTGGAGACTAGGTCTCGCTATTTTTGCCCATGGAACCACAGGCTCTCGTTGCCTGGGGTACCACAGACTCAAGCAATCCCCAGCCTCAGCTTCCCAGGTGCCACCACGCCCAGCTATTTTTTTGGAACTAGGTCTCGCTTCAGGCCCCAGGCGGGACTCGAACCACCATCCTTAGCCCCAGCCGCTTCATAGACTGAAGCTTACAGGCACGAGCCATCGTGCCCGGCCTTTGCATTTAAAATTTTAATGGCAATTATGAATGGATAGCATCTCTGCTTGGTACACAAATATTCAATATCACTCCAGCTTGATTTGTTGTCCCATGAAATGTATTTTAATCAATTTTCCTTTTTCCGGTGTATCTTATTGTTGTGAACTGGGTTGTGTTCACACACCTCCACTTCCTGCCCGATTCATTTGTTGAAAGAAAAAGAGATTGTGTGGTAAAGAGTTGGCAAGAATATGGCCATCTGAAAGCTGAAGAAAGGAGTTCTTACCAGGAAGCAACACTGTTAGTACCTTGATCTTGGACTTCCAGCCTATAGCGCTGTCAAAAAAAAAATTTTTTTTTTTTTTTTTTTGTTTAAGCCAACCAGTCTGTGGTAGTATTTTGTAAGTTTATGAGAGTCCTGGTAGACCAATGCATTTGCATGAGGCATTGACTTAGACTTGAATAACTCAAAATGATATACTTAATTCCAGTCAACATCACTGTCAATAACTGACTAATTCAATTCTGTTATAATACCGCTGGTTTTAGTGGGGATGTGATCAGATATGAATTGGCTCACTTCTCAGCTATGCATCGTGATTAAATTTGGCATATCTGTATAACAGAGCACCTACAGATAGCAACACTATATTGTGCACTTAAAAACTATTAAGAGGTTAGAGCTCATGTAAGTATTCTTACATTAATAAAAGAAAACAAAAAGCAATGACCCCCATTTGTTTAAAATCTTAGGTAGGATAAACTCTGGAGTCTGCATTTGAATTGTCTGTATCCAGAAATATAGAGCATTTTAACCTCTGAGTTAAGACTAATACTGATCAGAAACTCTAAATATTAATGACTTGGAACTCTTATTTAAGATGATATATGGTATACTGTCTGTCTACCATTGTCCTTCTAGTAAGAGGTTTCAAGATGGTTGTTAATGATAATTCCATTAGTATTTTTTTTTAATTTGAGTCTCTATATAACCTTATTAACTTAGCTGATGCATAGGGAACACGTATCGAAAACCAGATTCAGCATCAAGAGTGATAAAATAAAGTATTTTATTTAATTAAAAAAAGTTTTTTTGAGACTAAGTCTCTGTATTTTTGCCTGTGGAACTGCAGGTTCATGTTGCCCGGGGTAACATAGACTTAAGCAATCCCCATCCTCAGCTTCCCAGGTAGCTGGGAAGGTGCGTGCCACCATGCCCAGTGTTATTATTTTTTTTTGGAACTAGGTCTTGCTACGTTGCCCCAGGCAGGACTCAAACCACGATCCTGATCCCCACTGCAGCTTCCTAGGCTGCTGCTTACAGGCATGCACCACCGTGCCCCGCCAAATAAAGTATTTTAAGAGTGAATTGTAAATTGCATCTCACATACATAATGCAAATCAGAGATTCAGGTACGTAATGTGGGTTTAGGTTTGATTATGTTACTTGGTAACAGGCAATAAGTGTGTCTATGAATCATGCACAAAGCACAGATGTATGTGTGCAGGACATGTTCTCTGTAAAAATCCTCTGTAGGGGACTTGATAATCAGGACTTAGAGTATTACAGAGGAAGGATATTTCTTATAGCAATTTTATTTGCCATAAATATTGGAAAGACTGGGAAAGTAAGATCCTGAAGAACTGGGAGATCTGAGGAGCTGTCATCGGTATGGCTCAAGTATTGGCAATGCTGGACAAATCAAAGCTTGCAGGTGAGTCTGCGTTACCTGATCTTTGCAGTAAAGCTCATCTGACTGTCAAAGTGAGACCACAGAAAAGTCCTGGGGAAGCTTTTGCCGCTGTGTGGTTACTGCTTCTAAGAGTCCACAGAAAAGCATTTGGTGACTTGGGAACACTGTTGACCAGCAGGGTGATCAGTTAGCCAGAGGAGAGGAACATATATTTACCAGAGCAAAGAGACTGAGCACAAGTTAGAGCTTCCCAGGCTCCTTGGTATATTTGTCACTATGTCTGACTGCAACCAACTTCCAAGAGTAAAGGTTGATACTTTACATCCATCTTTGACTTCTTGCACAAACTGCTCTTTTGGCCAACTTTAACCAGGAAACTTCAGTGTTCCCAGTTTAAATACGTTGACGTTGCATAGGAGAGCACAGAACTGCCAATTTCCACTCCTCTGTGAAAGAGTTGTTTATGGTTTAGATTCAGTGTCAGTCTAGGAATATCTACTGAAAAGTCTATCTGCTGACAAATACTCCCTCTGCACCAATCTGTCATTGGTGGCATCTAGGATTTTTATCATTAGCTTCTATTGTGGGTTAAAGTATTTTGCCCATAAAGTTTCTGGTGAAAATGCAAAATTCACCTGGTAGTTTATTTTGTTAGTTCATAATTTCTATAAACATTAATCACCCTACTGGCCTAATTACCATGTTATTCTAGAAAGTAAGATAAGTTGAGCATCTTGGGGGAAACCTGTAAACATATAGGGAGTATACAAATGGAGAATGGTTGCAAAAGTGGAATTTGCATACATACTTTTATTTCCTTGTAATGATTATGCTTAAAATTAACCTCTCTCCTGCTCAAGAATGAAATTACAAAAGGTATTCATGAACTGTTATTTATATTCATAAAGGAAACACTAGATTATTTAGAATTATTTTTATCTTGAGAAGGCATATAACTGAATGATTTTGTCTTAACACCTGCAAAATCAAATTATTTTCAGATTTCCTGATGTTATCACATATTATTTTAATTTAGCAATACTTGAGTCCATGTAAACTTTGGAATGGAACTTTTAAGATCAAGGCATTCATTAAGTTGCCTCCTCTTCCATTTCTTCCCTTTTTCCTTTTCTGGTGTTGTTCTTTAAACAAAATACACTGTTGATTTCTGGCTCTGACCTCTGGAAAACTGATCTCCTACAAATTGGCTTGGGTGCTTTCCTTTCATTGATCGAGATTGCAGGCGAAGACAGAGGTATTTGGAAGCAGATACTTGTAGTCTGGCTATAGGAGATGTGATGTAAAATGAGACTAACACAATAGATTGACATTGAGGACATTTGAGGTGAGCAAGTTCTTCTGTAGTTGAGACAGCAAGGTAAATTAATAGAGGAAATTGCCAGTCATTTATGCTGGCTGGCATCAGCAGGCATCTCAGCCAACAAAAGGTCACAGAGACAGCCAACAGTGAGGCTAAAAAATGATTCGTTTTCAAACATTGCTGAGAAACTTTATACTCTGTGGTGTCAGAGAAGTGTGTCTCTTTTCTTCTTCCTCTTCTTCCCCTAGCCCCCGAACTTCTTAACTTACTGTGAGCATGCATGTGCTCTCCTTTTCTAAAAACATGCAGAAGCAATAAATCAGTCAGTTTAAGAAGACCCAGCCGGCCAACGCAGATCGATTTCACAGGGAAGTCGATGGGCTGCTAATAGAATTACAACTACCTGTCAAAACAGGGAAAACATATCTGTGACAGTGACAAAGGGCAAATCAATTTAAGAAGAAGTATTTTTTTTCTTCCAGAGACATAGATGTAGAGTACATGGGTATCTCTAAGATTCTATGATTGTGAATAAAACCATATACTCAGACAGGTAAAGCTAAGGTAATGACAATGATTCTGGAAGTGCATAATGACTCCTTTCTCTTCTTTGCTGGTAAGTTTGTCTAGTAACTTTAACATTTTCTTCTGTAGCAGCAAGTTACAGGATCCTGCTGAAAACACATTTCAAATTACTTATTTACATTTTTTATGGTGTTGTATTCTCCATCATTCTGCCACCATTTTACCTGTGAACAGTCACCAATTTCCCGTGTGTTCATCCTTTCTATTTTGTGGCCCCCCCCCAACCTTGCTGTATGTCTCATAACAACTTCTACAATCAACTTGTTGGTTTTGACTTTTTCTTGTTCTTTTATATTATAATGTATATAATATATATATACATTATATATATTATATATATTAAATATATATAATATATATAATGTATATATATTATATTATTATTATATTATTATATTATATTATTATAATATAATAATATTATTATATATTATATTATTAATATATTATTATATTATTTATATATTATATTATTATGTATATATATACATTATATATAATATATAATGTAATATAATATATTATATATATTAAATATATATAATATATATATAATGTATCCCCTGGGCATCACTCACCACCACCTTCCCTACCTTCCCTCCCTGACCACTCCCTCCCATCTTCCCCTCCCCCCTAGTTGTGTTCCTTAGTTTGGTTGTTAGCTTGTTTTGACTTTTCCTCCTGGTCTTTTGCTTGTTTTTCCCAATATCCCGTATATTAGTGGAACCATTTGGTTTTTGTCTTTTTCCTTCTGACTTGTTTCTGCTAATATGATTTTTTTCTAGGTATATCCATGTTATCATAAAATCATCAAAGTTGTCATTTTTAATTGATGAGTAATATTCCATTGTGTATATATACCACCTCTTTTTCATACAGTCCTCTGTCTTGAGGCATTTGGGTTGTTTCCATGTCCTTGTAATTATAAATAATGCTGCAGTAAACACCTGGGCACAGGTGTCCCTTTGTACCCACATTGAGGTCTCCTTTGGGTAGATTCCCAGAGGAGCGATTGCTGGGTCAAATGGTAGTTCCATTTTCATTAACTTGAGGGTCCTCCACACAGCTTTCCATAGTGTCTGGACCAGTTTACATCCCCACCAGCAGTGTAAGAGTGTTCCTTTCTCTCTGCATCCACTCCAGCACTTGTTGCCTGTTTTTTTTTTTTTCTAAATTCTTATAAATTCTCACATAAGTAAATAAGGTAAATGGTTACTGACATGCCTTTCCTCCTCCACCCCCCAACCCCTTGTGTTCACTCTCATTGTTCTTTTTTGGCTTATGTTGGGTTCATTGGTCCTTTGGTCTCTTTTTCTGTGGCTGTGTCCATTTGTTGAATGAGGGACTGTGTTTCAGGCCCATGGCACATTGTGCTTGATGGTTTGTAGTCTTAGCTTTGTATGGGGCAGCCAGTCCATGTTTATTTGGGGTGTATTGGTGTCTTCTAGTTGCTGACTCCAGTATGATCTCCTTGCCATTCCGCTATCTCTGCACCTCATTTCTCTGATCTCTGGCTTTAGAGATCCTTTCCCCCAGCCATTGTCAGTGAGGAGGTTTCTCGACGAGGGCAGGCGTCCACTGATGGACCTTGCAGGTCATCTCCTCTCTGTCTGTTTGCAGATTTGCTATGGATCCAATGCCCTGACTCTGCAGGCCTCTCCCAAGGGAGGGAGCCGTGCTTCCTTGGGTGGCAAGTTCCACATGGGGTTTTGATTCATCAGCTTCTGGTGAAGCCATAGATGGAGGCTTTTTTCTTTCTTTTTTTTTTTTTTAATGTGGGCCATTCTTAATGGTGTAAGGTGATATCTCATTGTGGTTTTGATTTACATTTTGAAAGGACACCTTCTTTTACTTGTTATTCCATGTAAGTTGGTCTTGTTCACTCAATAAATTATATTCCCATGGATTTTGCATTTTTATATGTTTCATATGTTTCTCTGTCTCATTCTATATGAGGAGCTGTGTATTTCCAAGGACATTAACCTGGAAATCTATTTTCCGAGTCAACTTGATTATTTTCAGAGACCTCATAAAAGTGGTGGTAATGTGCCTTTTACTAACAGCAACTTCTGTTTTCAAGTTTAGTTTCAGTCCTCGAAGAGGAACATTGAGGAGCAAACTTCTAGCCAGTGTGTGGCACTCAGCCAGATTGATGGCAGAAGGTGGAGCTTTCTAGACTCCACCCCTTGATGGCAGCTCAATGGCAGGTGGAGTTTTTCAAAACTCCACCCCTTGAATAGGGAGTAGGGGTGATGGGAAATCGGGGCAGAGCTGAGGTTTTTGGCAATTAAATTGCTGAGGCTCTTGGTCAGTTACATTCTGGGAGTTGTAAGTCATTTAAGCTGCTGACTTCTGGCAGTTAAATGGTGGGTGCTTTGAGGTCCTGGTGGAGAAGCCACCTGCTTGCTGAGTACAACTTTGGTTTGGATCTTAGTCTCTGTTGAGTGAACACTGCCTAGGGAAGGACAAGTGGCCCAGAGGCCCATGCCAGTCTGTGAATACTCTCCTCCTCTTTCTCCTCACCATCTCCTCCCCCAATCTCCTCCTATTTTCCTCATTCCCAGTGTAAATAAATCCTGTTATTGTTTCATGCTGTGTCTGCTTTGGTGTCATGTCTGCAGTTCCAAGCATGTGGGTGAGGATCCACCAAGCAGGTCATTCCTCTGGGTTTGCTCAGTTTCAGTTCAGGGAATCTTAATCATGAACACAGCTCCCAGCTCAAACCCACTGAGTATTAATAAGAGGCTCTTCTAGGTCAAAGACTTGGTTTTAAAAACAATTTTACGTGTGCCAATTTAGCCCAGCACCATGAATTTTTTGAAAAACAAAGAAGTTGTGCCATAATAAGAAATATGTATTTGGTTTCTGCTTCCTGGTCTATAGCTCCTAAAACCCTTGAAATCTCTGAGGTGACAGTCTTTTTATATGCTAATGAGATGATTGGTGGTTGGGGGAGACTCCTGGATAATCTCAGATGGGATTGGTTGCTGGGGAACTAATCTGGTGATTAGGAGGTTGGAATTTTCAGGGGGGACTGGAAGTTGATTTAATCATTAATGACCAATGATTTAATAAACCACACCTATGTAATGAAGCCTTCATAAAAATCCTTACTGAAGGGACTCAGAGAGCTTCCAGGTTGGTGAACTGGTGGGGGTGCTGGGAGGGCAGCACACCTTAGAGAGTGTATGGATGCTCTGTGCCCCACCCCAACCCACCAAACCTTGCTTTTCTAATTAGTTGTCCCTGAGTTATAGCTTTTATAATGAGCAGATATTAGTAAAGTGCTTTCCTGAGTTTTGTGAGCTTTTCTATGAAATGATTAATCCTGAGAAGTCCTAGGAAACTCCAATTTTAGCTGATTGGACAGAAGCACACATTTGGATTTGTGGTTGACATCTGAAGTGTTTGTGGGGGGGAGTCTTGTAGGACTGAAATCTTTTCTTTAATTAAGAAATGGACTTTTATTACTAATAAAAATGAAGTGTAAATGAACTTTAAGATATTTTAATTGATTGCATACTATATGCATATATATATTTATATAGTATATATATTTACATTGCTGTGTACCCTGAGATTCTCCCACTACCTTGTCAGCCATGAACCATCATTTTCTTGTGGGCCCATCCTTCCCCTGATTTTACCCTCACCCCTTGCTCTATGCTTCAGCTCTGCTGTCAGTTTAGTGGTTTACATTTTACTTGTCCTTTTGTTTGTTTGCTTTCTCTATATTCTGCATATAGATGAAATCATCCAGTATTTCTCCTTTTCATTCTGGTTTATTTCTGCATGATACTTTCTAGGTCCATCCATGTTATCACAAATGTATCAAATTTGTCTTTTTTGATTGCTGAATAATATTCCGTTGTGTACATGTACCATAGTTTTCCGATCCAGTTGTCTGCTTTGGGTTTTTTTTTCTCCATATTCTGGCTATTGTAAATAGCATTGCAATAAACATCCAAGTACAGGAGCCCTTTTGAATTAGTGTTTTTGTATCCTTTGGGTGGTTTTCCAGAAGTGGGATTGCTGCATTGAATAGTAGTTCTATTTTCAGTAGTTTGAGGGTCCTACACACAGCTTTCCAGTTTGTGGAAACTGGAAAGGGGCTGAACTAATTTGTCTTCCACCAGCAGTGTAAAATTGTTTTCTCTCCACATCCATACCAGCACTTACTGTTGCCTGTTTTTTGATATGTGCCATTCTTATTGGTGTGAGGTGGTATCTCATTGTGGTTTTGATTTGCATTTCCATATTATAAGTGATATTGAGCTTTTTTTCATATGCCTATTGGCCATTTGTATTTCTTCTTTGGAGAAGTGTCTTTTAACCTCTTCTCTCCATTTTTTGACTTGGCTTTTCACTTTGCTATTGTTGTGTGAGTTCTTTGTGGATATTTGATATCATATCCCTGTCAGTTGAGTGGAATGCAAATTTTTTTTCCCATTCAGTTGGATGTCTCTTTGCTTTGGTTATTGTCTCTTTTGCTGTGCAGAAACTTTTTAGTTTCATGCAGTTGTAGTTGTTTATGTTTTCTTTCATTTACTTTGCTTGTATAAATATGTCTTGGAAGATATTTCTGCAGTATAGGTTGTAGAGTGTTTTGTCTGTTTTCTTCTATATATTTTATGGTTTCAAGTCTTATGTCCATGTCTTTCATTATTCAATTTCAGGTTTTTTTTTTGGTATGGTGTGAGGGAGTGGTCTAATTTTATTCTTTTGCATGTAGCCGTCCAGTTTTCCCAACACTATTTATTGAAGAGACTATCCTTGTTCCAATGTATGTTTGGGACTGAACTCTTAAGACAAAGGGTATGATGCTTTCTTTAGGCAGTTAGTGTCAGAATTGCATGGTGTAGAAAACCCACACATTTGGTATTAAGACTGGTGAGGTAAGCAGATGAAAACAGGAAGGTTTTTCTTTTAGAAATGAAAAGTACTCTATTGTTACAACAGACTCCAACTGTTCATTGGGTCTCATACTTACTAAAACTCAGCAATCAAATTACAACTTCACTGTTGTTCGCTCATTGGAGAAAATTGCTGTGCATAATATAGATCAAGGCTAAAGCATGGCTCTGGAATCAGACACATCTGCATTTTGGTTTGCAAATTGCCACTTACTACACATGAATAGGGTAGGCTGTTTAAGTTCTTGAAATCCAAGCTTCTCATTCTGCACAACAGATATACACAGGTAAGTAATAGTGCTTACTTCAGACAATTGTTCTGAGGAGTATATGTGCTCAAGTATAAATCCTATAGCCCAATGTGAAGAGAGAACATTTAACATCACTTATTTCTGTAATATCCTTTCTACTTACATAGAGATCAAGGAGGGGTGATCCAATTGCCCTTCATCTCTCTGTCTTTCTACCCCTTCCTCCTCAAGAAGTCAGGCTGTGGTTGACAAATATGTAAGAAGTATGATTGCTCCTACCTCCTCCCTGTAGACACTCCTGCTTGTTAGAACTCTTAAGGATCTTTTATTATTTTATTACATATTATCTTCTATTGTCCTCTAGACATGTCCTGCTGGGAACTATATTAAGAGGGCTAGGAAAATGCCTTGTGGTCTTTCTGGTACCTTGCATTGCAGGGTACTGGTTTTAGCTCCTGCCAGTGATTCAACTCCTAGTTTGATTGATTATAGTTTTCATTTACTAGAAGACACCTGTATCCCCAATCCCAGAGACATGAGGACAAGAACATTCCTTTTTAGAAGTATAAACATCAACACCAGTAACATTCCTTTTTGGAAGGTAGGTGTGGGGGTCCTTCTCTTCCAGATTTAGTCTTGACTGAAGCCGCATTCTACATGGACTTAGTAATAAAATCATAGTTGGTCTGCCAGTATCAGCATGATATCTATGCAGAGGGGCAGCAACTTAGTTTGATTATCTCTAATCAGTTGGCCTATTGCAATAAGCAACAGCATATTCTGAGCTCAACTCTGCTGAAGCAAAGAGTGGAAGGATGATATCATGACAGCATGAGGAGAACATCGTTGTCTGTGAGTGCTAATCAACATTACTCAAAAGAAAAGTAAACTTTCTATATCTTTGTGACAGGAAGTAGTTTTATAACTTGGAGCAAGGTCTCTCTTGAAGCTAGACAGCTATTCTCCCTGGGAGGAGAACCTGGGAGGCAGAGAGACTGTATCCCTTGAAGTTTACACTTAAAAGAGATGGCCTCCAGGTCCTTGAGAAAGACATTCCTGGGTTTAAAATTGTCAAGAGGTTTAAAAAAAATTCCTCAAAGAAGCAGAGAGAGAATTTACAAGTTTTATAAAGGAAATGGTCAAAGACAACAGGGCTCAGGCCTAGAGTTATTTTGTCTAGAATGTAGTCAAATGGAAGAGAACATGGCTGTCATATCTAGACATGGTCTAGATAATACTGTGAGGGTGGGGTGGGGGCAGCAGCAGCTCCACTGGTCCATGTCCAGTGCCTGAGGGACATTATGTGAGCAGTGCTATCTTTTTTTACTCCTATTAACATAATGGGTGCTTCTAACAAGCAAGCACACAGAGAATCTAACAAATCATTTCAGATAAGGAGAAAATAAACAAACCGAAGACCTTCAATTAGTCACAGTTACTGAGGTCCTTAAATCAGTTAATTACATGGCAAATTGGCATTAAAAATTTAAGTTTAAAACGTGCACTTTGGTGTTACACAATACCACAATGATATCCATAAAAATATCCCAAAAGGCATCTATA
Organism: Uropsilus gracilis; assembly: GCA_004024945.1. Taxonomy (NCBI): domain Eukaryota; kingdom Metazoa; phylum Chordata; class Mammalia; order Eulipotyphla; family Talpidae; genus Uropsilus; species Uropsilus gracilis. Next base: position 39,181 of record PVHY01001808.1, read on the forward strand.
GAGTTAAACACAAATGAAGTATGTATTAAATAAGCAATGGTAATAGATAATTATAAAACCTTTTTATGTTTTTCTAAATAAATTTATTTTAAATGTGTCTCTCACTAAGGGAAAATAAAAACAAAATTCTCATTTGAGCCCTCCCACCATTCATTCACATTTTCTACTGAAGTTTCATGAATACATCCTTATCTGTCCCAGTTTCAGAGCTATTGTATTAGCTTTAGTATTTGATAGTAACTAATATTGACGGTAGCCAAAACTTTTGTTCTTCACTTTTTCTCCCTTAAAGAAATGATATTATAGTGTGCTATGTTGATAAAGGCAGAAATACAAGTTTCCCTTGTTATTGATAGGATAAATGTATATTTTATCTCAATTTCTAGTTATTAGCAGAATTATGGGATGACTCCATATTTAGGGCATCTTTACCCTACTGCTATATTTTCCTTCTCATAGAAGAACTGATTTATTCTGAGAGAGAAGCATGATGACTTGTGGGTTCTGTGCTGGATACTTTAAATTTGATAGAGCTGGATGAAGAGGAGTGATGAGTATCTGAATATCTGTTTTAGTTCCTGGGTTGAAACCCTCTGTGTAAATCTTCACACTATTTTTCCTGTCTCAAAGCTACCTTGATGATCCCAGGTGCTGCGGCCCTGGATGCTGATAGCCAGATGGAGCTTGGCTCTACCACAACTCTGGGGACCGGGAACTTGGGAGAAGCAGGCTGGGGGAGCCAATCTCAGTCCCTCTGGTGTCTGGGGACAGAGATGGTATCCCTGCCGGCCTGCAGGTGGGCAAGGTGGGGTTCCCCTCTGGTGCACTCCCACCTCTAACAGACTTTCATGGGAATGAGAAGAAAAGCAATCCTGCTCCAGACATATGAGGGGAGAATATAGGGCCTGGACATGATAGTCACCTGGGCGAGACCCAACAGAGCATGGTCGGGACCATAAGAGACAAAACTGTAAATCCAACTGAAAAGGTGACCTACCACAGAGCTACACTTACAGTGTTTCAGGGGGCCACGGAAACAAACCCTCATGCAGTGATGTGTCAACACTAGTGAAGCAAACCCCTACAAAGGGTGAGAAAAGTCACAGAGATGCAAACCAGAAGAGAAGAGAGGAGGTGGATCATCCACCCACCAGAGGTTGTCCCCTCTAGGGGACCTCTCTACCACAAATGACAGAGTTGTGAGCCCAACCCCCAGATGCCGAAACACTAATATTTGTAAATAGCAAATGGAACAAACATCGGACTGGAGGAGACAGCCAACATGAACGAGGAGGCATGAAACCCGTAATCACACAAGTGTGGTGAAAAGAAAACAATCGCCTCCATCAAAGGAAGTGACACAACCAAGGAGCCAGAATGGCACAAACCCAATGACAAGAGGTTTTCAGACATGCTTAGACTGGTTACCCACTATAAAGCCACCCCTGGAAATCTAAGCTACAAAAAAGGACATTGCACTGGAAAAGAAAGAGAACAATGGGCCAAACATCAATCAATGACTTACAGGGAAAGGGAGGTGGGAGCCACTAGAGGGAGGTGAGGGGGGGGGAATGTTGGGTCATAGCTATACAAACAAGACCAAGATTGTATGCAGAAAATAAAATTAATTTTTTCAAGAAAGCTAGTTTGCTCTTGGGTGTAGGGAAACAAAATCACTAAACACAGTACTGGAAAGGGTCACCAAGATATTAACACTATTGGTGAAACCATCTGCTAAGAGTATTACCTGAAGCTGTAGTCAAAGCAGATGCTCTGAAGTGAAGTTTCAGAAGCACAGACATTTCCGGAGTGATGTCCAGTGAGGAGTCAGGCCTTGTGCTGGTTAGTGGAAAGATGAGGTGAGTGAGATGGAGCTGTGGATTGGGATGAGGTGATAGGCATTCACATTCCTGCTCTGTGTCGCAGGAGCATGTGTGATGTCTGGTAAATGACTAGCCTGACTCTGCCTTGGGCTTGTGGTACAGCAAGTGGAGGAAAGCAATTGCTGCTTTGTAAATTTTAAATTCAATAAATGTATGGTAAGATTATTCTTCTTTAGAACCACAGGCCAGAAGCCTACGAGGTGTCATGTCCCATAGCCAGGGTAGTAATTTCCTCCTCTGCAGGTTCTCACCCCTCTTCCTCCACCCCAGGGACCTGTTGTGGCTATCTCCTCTAGTGCAGAGTTAAGACCATCTGGGAGATACTAGTTAATTGCTGGGTAGCTCATCAGAATTGTAAAGGTCAGTGATCACAGGCAACAACTTACTCTTGCTCACAAACAGCAGGATGAGACAAAAGCAATTTATCTTGATAAATGCGCTTCAGAAATCTATTGAGTTTATTTTGTCTCCCTCTGGTTCTATTTGTCCATCTTCATCTGCCCCTTTAAGTTTCCACCTCTCTCTCTTTTCTTTGGTTTTTGTTTCTTGGTTGTTCCTTATCAGGTTCCCTCTGTTACTCTCTCTTGTTTGTAACTTCCCTGCAGAGAGGACCATGTACTTTCCTCTGTCCTGTTTCCTCCCTCCCCCCATGTTTTCCTTTCTTCTTCATCCTTGTCTGTGTTGAACCATCCCACACTCTATACCACTTGGTGTGTCTTCTATGTCTGTGCTGAATCATCCTGTTTGTGATGCCAATTGTCATGCAACCATCCCAGTCTGGGTAGGTTAATTTTTGGATCTAGTAGTTAAAGAAGAATGTTGGAACCCTTGGTGGATTTTACAGGCTTTGATGCTCTCCCAGGGGACCAGGTACACAGGCACACCAGACAGGGAGGCTGGGCAGCAGGGAAGACTGAGCAGGGGGGGCTCGGAGGCAGGTGAGCTCCCCCAGATTCTTCACGCTCTTGCTCTTTCTCTGGGCTTTCTCTTTGACTTTCTCTGCTCTCTGTGCTTTCCTTTCTGTGCTCTCCTCCCACTCCATGCTCTCTCCTCTCTGGGTGAAGCTGCCCCTTTAATGCCTCCTCCTGATACAGGGTAGTGATGTAGTTAAAAATTGTATGGGCGCCAAAATGCCCTGGTGGGGGGAGTCTGAAAGGCCCAGGAGAGAAAATGGGATGCAGGAAGAGAGAGTGTATAAAAAGGGAGGAATAAGGAGAGAGAAAAGCTGGGCAGGGGGGAGATGAGAATGGAAGACTGAGAGGATGGGCCCATGTGGCCTGGCCAAGGGAAGCTCCCTGGAAGAGTGAGCTGGTGGTGGCAAGGAGCCATGGTGGGAGAGTGGCCGGAAGAGTAGCTGGTATGGAGTTGGATGCCAGAATGGCAGGCCAGGGGTCACCAGGGGCTGCTGAGGGCAGGCCTGGTGGATGTGGGCAGATGCCGCCGAATACGGGCCTGGTAAAGAAAATGCCTGGAGTCGCAGCAAAGCAGCAGATTTAAAAGCTGATTTGTGCATCAGCAATTGTGGAAAAAATTTGAAGAGCTTTGGAGAAGCAGAGCAGCTTGGAATGCTGGAGAAGCAAAGAGAAGATGCTAGAGAAAGCTGGACTTTGCAGAAATGCTGACCTCTCAGGTTTGGAGGGGCAACAGGGCACCATCTTGGGCATGTGTTTGGGACTTTCAGACTAAACAGTCCTTGGGGTAAAGTAACCGGCTACTTGTGACATTATGGGCTTTTGGGGGGCTTTTTTGGGTTAATTTTTCTTGTAAATAAAACAAGTTGTTTAAATTGCATTTTGAGTGGCAACCGCTATGTGTGGGTGGTACGAACCCGAGGGAACCTGACTGGCAGAAGCCACATTTTAAAAGTGGCCTGTGGGTTAGCGGCTTCTGCCCCTTTTGACCCGAGTTCACTCCCAGGCCCAGGTGTGCCCATTCACACAGGAGCACACCCCCCCGACTGGGCCAGGCATGCACAATGATAGGAGGGAGGGTACAGACCACACGTGCTGGTCAGAGAGGCTAATGGAGGAAAAAGCCTGACCAGTTCACTTACCCTACAGTGGCCAACTGACTGCTCCTTGAGTCAGGATGAACTTCCTCAGGCTCAGGGTGAGCGTGGGCACTGTGGCCCTCACTCTGTGCCTGAGTGGTGCCTGGGGCTCCCTGTGACTGTAGCCATGCTGCCTTCTCAGACTTAGGGAGACTGTCTCCTGAGGCCACCCATTTCACTCAGGATGAAAGAACCTTCGTAGTGTCTTCCTCAGAAAGAATCCCAGAAGGATGAAGAGTTTTTTTTTTTTTTTTTTTTTTGGAGATTAGGTCTTGCTATGTTGCCCGGGGTAGTTAGTTGTGATCCTGTGGACTCAAGTGATCCCCAGCCTCAGCCTCCCAGGTAGCTGGGATTACAGGTGCCCGCCACGGTGCCTGGCTGCTTTTTCGAGATCAGGTCTCACTATGTTGCCCGGGGTAGTCTCAGACCCGTGAACTGAAGTGATCCCAGGCCTCCTGCCTCCCAGCGCTTGGACTACAGGCGTGTGCTTCCACGCCCGGCTGAAGCATTGGTTAGGAGAATTTGACAGGAAGATTATATTCAAAGTTGTTATTCTTTATAAATGGTTTGTGAAATATTTTTGCTACTTCATCAATGATAATTCGTGAGTAATAACCACAC